>APFE031620029.1:11012-57044 GCA_000404065.3 Pinus taeda | reverse complement strand
AAAACCTAGGATGCAGCTAAAATGAATGAAATATCCTTTTACTTCAATCAACACCTACCTACGGGAGGGTGGAGAGATCGTTCCCAAACCAAGAAAACCAAGATAAGCAAACACAATCACACAATGCATACAGACATCAATTCCTACAGTGCATGGGTAATACTAATGAGAGATTTTATCATTTGCTTTCCAACATGCAACCTTGAAATGCAAATTCACTTTCACTTTCACACACTAAGTGAATGCAATTATTTTATTTTTTATTTTATTTTTTGAATTTAAAGAAATAAACAAGCAAGTGTGAAAGAACCGGTTGATCCAAACAATCATGATCTATGTTCGGTAGTGAAAATAGATCAAATCAATGCCAAAGATTGGTTCAATAATTGCCACTAAAAATCAACCAGAAACAAAGAATGAGGAAGGCTCAATCAAACCAACAAGAAAGTTGTAAACGAATCTTGAGCAAACCAACAACCAAGACAATTGATTCAAGAAACTTGAAATAATGAACTAGGTCACATGGGAAAAAAGGCAAGATTCATTCAACAAAGACAAAGAAGGAGTGCCTTGACCATAAAAAGTGAAAAACAAATGACTGAGCAAGCGAAAAAGGCAAGGGACCAAGAGGATTGGAAAAATCAGGAGGCATAATTGAGAAAATCAATTCTATAGTTATTGTCGTGAGGACAACACTAGCAACTAGCACTGATAAGTAGTTAGTTGTAGCAATAGGGCAATGTCGTCGTGGAATAACACGTCTTTCCTGCAATGGACTGATTTCAGAGGTCGTCGTGACTATGTGATGTTAATCAATGACGCACAGGATTTTACAAAAGCGTGAACGTGACATCAGCGCAGCTGTTAAAGTATGTTCTGCGATGATGTAAAAAACAATGGGAAATGAGTCAAACACTCTCAAACAAAAGCCAACCAATCTAGCAGACAATAGATGGACCTCCCAGATCAATCTAGGTGACCCAAGAGATTGATAATTACTCCTGAAAAACAAAGAGAGACCAAATCAAAATCAAAACAATGGCAAAGAGAAGAACATAGGATAGACTCCCCAGCGGAGTCGCCAATTTGTGATGCAGGAAAGTATTCCCTTTGTGGACAGAGGCAACCCCTCTAGCCCTAGAGTGGGTCTAGTCACAAACAAGGCCAGATCAACAATAGATTTCCTTAAATAGTCATAGTTGGAGGCCTACCTCCACTGGTGGTCGATGGAGTTCCGTTGCACTACTCCAACTTTCGCTTCCTTCTCCTCGACGAGTGATCAGCCTGAAACAATGCAAAGGAAATACAACAAAGCACGTAACCAGAAAACAAAAATGATCTATTTACTAACAAAGTCAAGAAGTCATGATCTATCAAGTAAACTACATAGAAGACATAGGAAAACATCATTGATTGTATTAATAGTGAAATAAGAGCAAGCTTACAACCAAAGTCTTGACGTCACAAGCCTTCTCAGAGGGATTCAGCCAGCATGTCCTTCAAGCATTCACTCTTTGAAGATGGATCTCCTAATATACAATGTCTCTCTCTCACTCATAAGTTTTACCTATATTCAAGGGCTCTTCACAATCTTCCACAAGCTATCAACACTCTCACACTTGTCACACCCACAACAACTATTTATCAAACTCAAAAGAACTAACAACACTGCTCAATCCATGAAGTTACCAACTAGCAACTAGCTGATCATATCAAACGTGAGTGTTTAAATAGGAGAAGGAGTCTCCATGAAAGGTGGAAGAGAGAACTTATCCCCAAGGAAGGTAGCACAAATGACAAAACTGCCATACCAAAGAAGGAAGGGCGACACAAATTATGCCAACAAGTAGGTCTAGAGACATCGAGAAGGCTGACTGTTGGAACGAATTCACCCAATCTAGATCATCGCAGGTTTATAACTGAGCTTTAGTGCTGACATCGCTAGTAGGCAAAGTAGCCAATTGGACCATCGCTAAATATAGCAAATAGCCTCGCGACGGGGCATGAAATTGGACTGTCGTGGGAAACAGATGTGCTTCCACACTGGAAGCATGGCTGGACTATTTACAAGTGTCATTCAACGCGTATATTAAGTCCATAGTTGTGACGAGGTAGGTAACTTAGGAAAAGTGGGTCAATTGGCAGCATAGGAGAGAATTTGTTCAGTATGAGCATGTTTGACTTGCACACATGACACAGTAGAAGGACTGGGAGTGAAGGCAGTGACAAATTATTATGTAACACCAGGGAATGTATAGACTCAACCACCCCATAGTGTGAACTCCGGACCTAGTGCGCAAAATAGAAACCTTAGAGGACAAGATAACGTGAGTTGTGGACAACTAGCTCGATCAAATAATAAGAGGATTTATCACTGAGTTCACAGTGGACACAACCATTAGTTACAGCGAGGCAGAATGACGTTTTCTCAAGGGACCCTGAGGTAAGTATATTAAATCTTTGAATACCTGGATTAAGATGCTCTTATGTGAAAAGTGGGTTATGCAAATAAATTAATGTTTGGGACTACGCAGAGCAGAAGAATCTACAAAAGCGAAAGTAGTGAAGAATTAGAAAATAGTCCCTTAATTTCACCCTTGTGGGATTGTGAGGACGAGCTCATGAAAGTTTCTTCGAGAAGTGCGATTAGTTTGATAAGGTAGTGGATTTTGCAGTTACATCCACCCACCCCACCACCTGCTTCACCTCGCTCCCCTCCATCCTCGCCCACTCCACCTCCACCACCTCCACAGTTTGGTATGGCGAGCACGATCAAAGTACCTGTATTTAGAGGAGTAGGGAATGAGGATCTAGACCAATTTTGGTTTGTGGTAAGAGTAGTATGGGAAGCACAAGGTGTCACAAGCGATAATATTAAGAAGACTACATTGGTGAGCACACTGCAGGATCGCGCATTGACATGGTACAACAAGCACTCTAATGGACACCCAAATACAGGGATAATAGAGATCCAGAATGTGCTGAATAGAGAATTTAGCAGGCCTAAATCAGAGATGCAGTCAATCATTGGGTTTAAAGAGATCGTGATGCTTCCAGATGAGATCCCCTGGGATTTGGACCAAAGGCTAAAGAGTACAATCAGCAAGGCCAATATGATGCTAAAGGATGCACAACATCACGCATGGTTTGTAGCATCACTGACACCACACTTGAAGACAACATTGTCACAGCAGAAACTTTCTACCAAAACCGAAGCATTGGAGATGGCAATGAGATTACATGAAACCCTGATACAGGACTCTAGGTTGGGAATTTAACAAATCCACGCGCAACTACAGAATTTATGCTTGGAAATGCAAAGTTTGAAGCATGATAGGGCACCACGGCTAGAGACATGCGAGGAAGTATGGTGCATAAAATGCAAAGGCCATGGCCATGAAAAGGATCACTATCCAGTGTTCATGAACTACTTGGCAGGAGGGGGGCCAATTCCGTTGAGACCAAAGGCATAGGTAGGGCTGAGTGCAACACCTGCATTATGGTGTGAGATCTGTTAGATAGGAGGAAAAAACACAATGGATAATTGACATTTGTTGCAGATGTATACATAGACTCCCCAATAGTTGTTCTATAATTTCTACAGGTCGATAGGCCATGACAAGCACACTTGTCGCAACTATGAGTTAATGATGGATCAAACCCTAGCCTATAGAATGTAAATAGAAATGCGAGCCCTCGACCCAGATGCGAGGATTGCATGCACTAGATTTTAGGGGTGAGGTCGAGGACGATGAGGAATGGGACCAGGAAGGGGTTGCAAATAGTTAATTTGTTATAATTACAGAGGACCAGGGCATTATGCCCACAATTGTACCAACCCAACGAGGATATCCTGTTTGTACTGTGCTCAGTTTGATCATGAAACAATAGGTTTCCCTATGTTGATCACACAGATGTGTGAAAAAGGGGTATTCCAGCCTCCTCTGACTCAGAATATACAAATGATGAGGTCTGAACCACACAAAGAAGACCCGAATGTGAACATGATGCTCATAAGTGGTGTGACCATGGGGAAGGATAAGGGGAAGCAATTCGAGGAAGATACATGGGTTCGCAAGGCTCCTGGAAAGGAACCTAAGTTTCACTTAGAACGCACAAAGGAGACGTTCATGGAAGCTAAGAAGAGCTTCGCGAAGGCCTCCACTTTAGGTAGTAAGGATCAACTAGAGCCAGGAATGGATCCTTCAATGCTTATTACCTTTCTGGAGACATGCATGAAACTGCTGTGCACCAACAAGGTGGTTAAAGGACTACAAGAACTGATCACTAGGTGCGCAGGGTCAGGGGAATCGCGTAGTCTGGAAATTGGGGAAGCATACATTGCACACTAGAAGGGAGATGAGGTTGACTGCGTAGATTGGTGAGTATGAAATGGATTAGGTAATCCTAGATCTAGGTTCGGATGCAAATGTGTTACCAAAAAAAACATGGGAACGCATGGGCAAGCCCACATTATAGTGGTCCCCCATTCAATTATGAATGGCGAACCAGTAGAAGATTTTGCCCATGGGAAGGTTGCAAGGGGTAACAGTTGATATTGAAGGCATGAGCACACACACTTATTTTGAAGTGATAGAGATTGTTGATGAAAACAATCCCTATCCTGCATTGTTAGGAATAGACTGGGCCATTGATATGAATGAAGTCATCAATCTGAAGAAGCACAAATTTATCTTTGAGAAAAAGTCGCTATGTGTGGTAGTCCCACTAGACCCAGCCGAAGGGGCGCACTACACTGAAATAGTGCACGATGATGGAAGCGATAATGATATTGATTGCATTTTCAAGATAACTGCACAAGACTAGGGTTGGGTGAATCCGACTGCAAATGGGAGGATCTTGTGGGAGCTCGAAAGCTCTTGCACTTCAGATTCAGATGAAGAAGTAGAGAGCGGGCAGAATCAGTTGAAGGAAGTGACAACACTTAATTGCAATGTGATGATTAGATCACCGTGCTACGTAACAACAGAGGCTTGAGAACTACCGACATATGATGGATTGACAGTGGTGGATGAATTCTTGAGCAATTTTGAAAGCATAGTATCGGAACAACAGTGGTTCGATGCATTGAAGTGGGCACTGCGCACAACACCTGCACACTGGTGGGGAACACATCAAGGAAGTTTTGAGCACTGGCACAGATATAGAAGGATGTTGTGCATATGATTTGGGAAACCACAGCTACGGTTAGAAGACAAATACGATGGATGAGATGACCTGTGTACACACCTCGCGAAATGGGCGAAGGCCTATGGGGAAGAACCACCGCCTGAATGGGTACACTTATTCTACCATACCTTTGATGTAATACCCATGAACTGGTATACTAAGACAAAACTCTGACATGGTACAGGCGAATGGGATGTCTTGCATGAAGGATTTTTGTTAACATTCACATTTGAAGACTAATGGTCAAATACTATTGACGATGCACTACAAGTAGTAAAAGCCACCATCTTCAAAATACCACAGAAGCCATTGGAAATGTTGCAGCCAGAATGGGTGGTACAGTTAATTAGCGCGTTGGAGTGTTATAATGTGCAGGTGGAGGAGGATAATGACGACCCTCAAAATATTGATATTCTAGAAACCAAAGGTTATCGCGAGGTTCGAGGACCATCAATTAAGGATCCTGACATCACCGCACCACTCAAAACAAACCAGGTAAACATTGGCACAAAAGTGGAACCGAAGTATGCGACACTTAAGGACTATTGGGATGATGCTATGGTAGATAAGGTCATCGAGTTACACCGCGAATACCAAGACTTGTTCCCAACCAAAATCATGGACTTAAAGGGGATCATTGGCGACTTAGGGATGATGAAGATCACTCTGAAACCGAACGCAAAGCTAGTTAAGCAACGACCTTACCTTTTGAATCCCAAGTATAAAGAAAAGGTCTGCGATGAATTAGACAAAATGCTCAAGCCAAAATTATTGAACCAGTGGAAGAATCTGATTGGGTGAGTCCTATGGTAGTGCAGGAGAAAAAACAGAAGGGCGAAATAAGAATATGCTTGGACCTCAGGAAGCTTGATGACGTCTGTGTTCATGATCCATTACCGACACCGTTCATAGATGAAGTATTGGAGAATGTTTTCAGTCAGGAAGCTTACTCATTCATGGATGGCTTCTCAAGGTACCATCAGATCAAGATTGTGCCAGAAGATAGGAACAAAACAACCTTCGCAACCGAATGGTGCTGCTTTGAATACACCATTATGCCCTTTGGACTGACGGATGCGCTAGCAATATTCTCGCGCATAGTGGTGGCGGCGTTCAAAGAATACATCCACAATTTCTTGGAGGTCTATCTGGATGATTAGACTGTCTTTGGATTAGTTAAGCACCATGTAGCGAGCTTACGGTTGATGTTGGATACTTGCTGTCGACACCAAATTGCACTGAACCTTAAAAAGTGCACCTTCCTCATTCCCTTTGGCAACCTGCTAGGCGTTGTGGTCTGCAAACAAGGCCTGATGGTGGACCCTGTCAATATTCTTGTTATTCTGAATCTGGAAGCACCGCGTAGTGTCAAACATTTACATTCTATTTTGGGGCACACTGGGTACTATATGAAGTTTATCAAGAGTTATCCCCAAGTAACTGGGCCAATGGAAAAGCTATTGAAAAAAGATATGAGATAATGCTGCAATGATGTTTGCATGAAGATTTTGGATGTCCTAAAGGGGAAACTAGCCTTCGTGCCAATTTTGGTCTTCCCAAAATGGGAGTTGGAATTTCATATACATGTTGATGCATCGTGTATGGCGCTGGGAGTTGTACTCACATAGGAGGGTGTAGAGGGTGTGGATCACCCGATTGCATTTGTGAGTTGAAGATTGTCCAAAGAAAAAATGAATTACTATACCACCGAACGCGAGGGGTTGGCAATGGTGTATGCACTCCAGAAATACCGACACTATTTACTCGGAGGACATTTCAAGATGTATATCGACCATTCCGCATTGAAATATTTGGTGAACAAGCCTGTGTTGGGGGGCACATATGCAGATGGCTCTTACTGTTTCAAGAATATGATTTTGAGGTCATAGTCAAGCCAGGACGCTTAAACACAGGACCATACCACTTGTCACGAATTGAGACTGGTGAGGAACCAACAAATTTGGAGGGACTACCTGATGCACAGCTCTTCGCAATACATGTTGCGGATCGACACTTCGAGGATATAATACATTTTCTAACAACAGGGACTACATCGAAGGAGTACTCAATCCAACAGAAGAAGGAATTGGTGGTGCACACGACAAACTTTTCTGTCATCACAAGGCACCTTTACCAGATGGGAAACGATGAGATATTGCAAAGATATGTACCTGAATTTGAAAGGGGTCAGATCCTTACGGAAGCACATGGGGTGTTATAGGAGTACACTATGTAGGGCGCATGACCACATAAAAGATTCTTTGCACAGGGTTATGCTAGCCAACCCTGCACCAGGATTCGAAAGCACATTGTAAGGCCTGTGATATATGTCAAAGGATGGGAAAATCATCACGAAGGGATGAGATGCCGTTAAATCCCAAAATGACATTGTAGCCATTTGAGAAATGGGAAATCGACTTTCTAGGCCAAATCAAACCTAGGAAAGGAAGGTGCACGCTACATCATCACCATGATGGAGTACCTGACATGATGGGCAGAAGCACAGCCGGTCAAGGACTACACAGTTGCCATGACTACAAAGTTTTTGTTCAAAAACATGTTGACATGATTTGGCTGCCCAAAAATCTTGATGAGTGATTGTGGAACACTTTTATTGAATGATGCCATTAGCGCACTCATGGAAGAGTTCTAGGTTTATCACCAGAAAAGTACACCATACCACCCATAGTCTAATGGAACAGTAGAAGAATTCAATAAAATACTAGAGACTGCGTTGACCAAAATATGTAACATGCAGTAGAATGACTAGGACCTGCGGATACCCGTTGGGTTATGGGTGTACAGGACAACGTTCAAGAAATTGATGGGACAGACACCATTCTGGTTGGTCTATGGTACGGAAGTAGTCATGCTAATGGAATATATCATACCTAGTCTGCAGATAGCAATGCTCATAGGCATGTCAGACCGCGAAGCTTTGGAAGAAAGGCTTGAGCAATTAGAAGAACAATTTCTGGGTTGATTTCACCAGCAGGTACAAAAGTAGTGTGAGAAAGCTTGGCATGACTACCACATCAAGTTGTGCACCTTCAAGGTAAACGACTTAGTGCTGCTGTATGACAGCAAGTTCAAAAAATTTCTCTGAAAATTTGGAATGCACTGGTTGGGACCATATGTGGTAAAAGCAGTTACAGATGGAGGAGTGGTCCAGCTAGTCAAACTTAATGGGGAACCCTTCCCAGGAAAAGTAAATGGCAGTCATCTGAAGTCCTACATGGGTGGCTAACTATTTGACTCACTGACTGAGGCATAATATTGGCGACCTGAGGAGTCAGACAGGGGTGTGAGACTATAAACATGAGCATGAGAAGCTGGTAGCAAAGAAGAGACACAAGTCAAACGCAGATGATTCAAAAGCAGGACTGGAGCAGATCTAGCGGACAACAGAACAATGTGTTGCAAACCTTTGCACAGCACAAGCACAGTTGGAGGGGCTTCGTGCCAAGATCGCCGCACCAACAAAGTGACTTGGGATGAGTCATGATGATTGTGTTGGGGGTCTGTTCGGTAGTGGATCCCCCCACAACATTTTTTTGGGGCTTAGAGCCTGAGTTTTGGTTAATGTAATGTAAATATTCTGTGAAGAACGGGCGCAGAGCAAGAAAGTCTAATATGAGTCAGAGGGTTGTCCTCCCTAAGAATTGTAAATTAATGTAAAGTAGTGCCAGTGTACCCATGGTCCGTGGACCATGGGATTGTATAAATAGAGCAAGGCTCTAAGTGTAAAGATAGTTTTGGTAAGAAAGTAAGAGATAGATGCAAAGGCATGGTCAGGGCATAGGGTGAAAGTTGAAGTCTATTAGGTTGTAGTAGTAGGAAGAGGCTCTGTAGCTGAGTGCGTAGAGGCCTAGTAGAGTCTATAGTTGAGTGCGCAGACCCCTACAGCTGAGTGCAGAGGGTGGAGTCAAGTTTGTTCTTGGATTTGAAAGCTAATAAAGAGAATTTTATTCTGTGCATCTATTCTCGAATTTGTATGTTGATGTTATACATACTTTACTCTATTATTTACTACGTGCAATTGATAATTATGTGTATGAATGCTTATCTGAAAATTTAATCTAAGTAATTGGCTAACAGAGAGTAATTAAGGAAGACTTGGGAAAATAACACGGGTCACGTTGTGACTAGAACTGCGTGAAGAAAATATCATAGGGTGTGGGGTGCACGTAGCATAGTAAGTGTGAAGGTTGGATGATGTACCAATCAACACATATCAGACTTCCCCAGGGTGCAGAAACCTAGTTCTAGCACCCTCCCATACTACTTCTGGTGAGACCTCAGTCCATGCTCTGCAGACTGTTGCCAAAAGGGCCAGTAGTATAGGGATTTTCTTGTCTAAATCACTTTCGAACTTGGGTCAAACCCCACTAAGCCAACATAAAGGAGGTTTCCCCCTCGAAGAGGTTGATTTTTAGGTCGTTGATGTATCTTTTCTATCTTTTTGTGAGTTGGTTTCATAACAAATTGTTGCAGATATGTAGACCATTTCTGATGGCGATTGTTATACAACTTCCCATGTGTCTGTATAGATGGAAGAGGTCAGTGATCGATGTGTATGACTACTCCCCCAAATTGTAGTGCTTCCATTGTTGGTAAGCCTACATGATGGAATACATATCTTTATCATAGGTGGGGTACTTCCAAATTATATCAGAAAATGTATCACTATGATAGGCCACTGGATTCTCGTATTGGGCAAGGACTACAACAATAGTATTGTCTGAGGCATCTATCTTGATTTTGAATGGATGTTGCAGGTCTGAAAATGTGAGTACTGGTGCAAGGAAAAGGTGGTGCTTCAACTCAATGAACACCTTTTGTTGGGACTCGGACCAGGAGAACTTTTCTTTTGCCTCTCCCTTAGTAATCTGACTCAACGAACAAGTGATATGGGAGAATCCCAACATGAACTTAAAAAGCTACAAAGCTTTGTTAGAGTGGTCGGGGTTGGAAAATATCGAGTAACTTGGATCTTGGTTGGGTCCACATGCACAGCATGCTCATCCATAATGTAATCCAAGTACTGGACTTGGCTCATGCCAAAGGTGCATTTCTCCAAGCTGGCACATAATTTCTACCACTGAAGGGTTTGAAGAACCTGTTGAACATTTTGCAATTGTTCTTCCAAACTCTTTCTGAAGATGAGGATTTCATCCAGATAAACCATCATGAATGAGTTTGTGAAGGGGTACAAGATTTCATCCATTAACCTCATAAAAATGGCAGAGGCATTTTTCAACCTAAAGGGAATAACCAACCATTCAAAATGGCCTTCCTTAGATTTAAAGGCGGTCTTCCATGCATCTGTGGGTTCAACTGGAACCTGGTAATAACCAAAATTTAGATCGATCTTGATAAAATACTTGTCCCCCTTGAGTTTGTCCAACATGTCATCAATCTGTGGGATTGGACACCTGTTCCTGACAGTGATTTTGTTTAGTGCCCGATAATCGATACATAGCCTCCAAGTCCCATCCTTCTTTTGTACAAGTACAATTGGGCTCCCACAAGGTGAGGAATTTGGTCGGATGTTCCCTTTTGCAGAAACTCCTATATTTGTCTCTTGATCTCTCCATTTTCTAAAATGGAGTAGTGATATATCAGCCTGTTGGGAAGTGATGCTCTGGGAGTTAGATCGATTTGATGCTTGACCTAAAAATGCAAGGGTACCCCTATGGGTGAGGATAAGATGTCCCTCTATTCTTCCACAACTGCATCTACCTGATTTTGCTGCTTGGAGGAACCCTTATCGGGGGCCATGAATGTGGCTATGACCTTCCACTTACTTCAAGAGTGAATTAGAAAGAAAACAAATTTCCCAGTCTAGGAGATGACCTTACTACATTGCTTAACAGAGATCAAAGAGATGGCGATAGGTGGGGCTACCTCTAGTATCCTGTATAACTTAGTATCCAAAGAAATAATAGCTGAGCAGGGTCTAGTCTCATATACAACATGTCTCTTCCATAATTATGGTTGACCAAATAATACATCACACACTTCAAGAGGAGAAACAACACATAATACCTCATCTGTGAAGGGCTTAATGCTGTAGGGAAGGCGACACTACTGGTTGACATGGATATGATGTCCTCAGTGAAGCCACCTAATGGTGTACAACTGTGGATGTGTTGTATTCAGTAGGCTCAACTACTTCATGACCTCTTTTGAAATGAGGTTCTTTTGGCTCTTGCTGTCGACCATGAACTACAACGAAGAACCCTTCATGCACATCTATGAGTGGAATAGGTGTTCCCCCTCTTCTAGATCTTCAGGCTCAATCTTCTAGATCTTTGTGGTTGCCACAATAGTGTTGGGCTCTCCGTCAATTATATGCTTCCCTTTGTAATTGCCCTTGTCAAGTTTTTAGTCATATTCGGAAAATGCGTCAAACTCAAAAGCCTTCAACTCGACCACCAACAATTACTTGACCCGACAATCACTTGTGTTGTGAGTGGAGCTCTTATGAAACTCACACCACATTCTCGTGTCCTCCTTTTTCTTCATGGTGTTGTTCTTTGCTTGCAACTTCAACGGGTTATCCTGGGTCACCCTACCTTGGCTGTTCCCTTTGCTCTGTGGTTTGGGGGCACCTTTCCCTTGCTTCAGATTCGTAGATCCAAAGTATCAATTTTTATGTTTAAACTTCTACTTGATCTTGATAGTGTATCGATATGTCGTGCCGAGTGAGGAGATGTATAGGAACTCCATATCATCCTGGATGTACCTGTGTAGGCATCCATAGTACTTTAGTACCAAATGTTTCCCAGAATCTCTGATACCCAATTGGGTGAAGGGTATTAAAAACCTTTTTAAACTCTGACATGTCTTGGTTCCTTCCCTATCGTGGCATGGTCCACTATATGTATTTATCCTCATAGCTCCCAACAAGGTAGTACTTCTCCTTGATGGAATCCTAGAACGAATCCCAAGTGGGTGCAACCGAAAATAGTGAGGGTGTACTTTCATCCTTCTTCTCACAGTCGGTTTCCCACCAGTCCTTGATGTGGGGGGCGACTTTGCGTAGAGAAAAAGTAATCTTTTCCTGATTGGAAAAGCCATGAACAAAAAAATATCCTTCTAGCATATTTAACCATTTATCTACAATGTCCACATCTATATGACCCTCAAATATGGGAATGTTAAAGTTAACTTGTACCTTAAATGGTGTGGTGCTTCCAGAGTAGCCGTTAGAAGTAGGTGCGTCACCCTTGGGTAGCCGCTGAAGGATCTGGGCAAAGTTGTCCATCATCGCATTCCTCTATTACTCGAGGGCTTCTTCGAGCAATATTTTGAGAGGATCTCCTACCCCTCATATTTATTTTCTTTTGCCATGGGAGGCTGTCGAGATTTACAAGGTTGATCTTGCAAAAACTCTACTAGTTCAAGCCCTAACTCCTTATATCCCGACCTTGTTGGGGACATGCAAGGAAAAACAAAGAAAGAAAGGACTACTAGGATACCATTGATCCAAATTTAAACATTAACGCAAAAAATTATAGATCTAACCATAAATATAGAGATGAAATAGAAATAACACTTCATTTCATTAATATCAGATACTGAAATATGCTTACAAAGAGAATGGAAAAAAGACTAGCTTAGGCGATGGTAGCTTTTCTTTGAGAAGAGATTTGGAAACTACATGCTCTAAACTATGTTACAATGAGGCTTGAGGGCCTATTTGTTATTGAGAAACACTGAAAAACCCAAAACATCCAAAAAACTAACCCTATGAGATGAAACACCAAACTATGGGCCCCGCTGGGGTAAATTGGTACATCAACTTCCAGGGGTCATATCTTTGGCATACAATCTCCATTTGAGGCAGATGATACCTCGCTAGAAAGATCCATCCTAGGACTACAATCTCTCACAAAAAACATTAACTTACAACCCCATATTTTCCAATGTTGATTTTCCAAAAAAAATGTTGTTTAGGGCCTCAAAATGGCTCCGGAAGTTCAGGACTTGAAAAACTCCAAAAATAATAAACTGTGCTACAATTAAAGAAACTGAAAAACTAAAAGAAACAATGGTGGGGGTCCAAGTGGAATATGATGTTGGCCACCAATATCCACCTAGATCAATTCATGATTAGTTAGTTTAATAAATAAAGCACATAAACATTATAACTGGTTGACCCACATTATTAAAAAGGGACCACAATTAGTTAGAATGAGCCATAGCTAATAAATAAAGTGATTATACTAGAGAAATTTTGAGGTCTAAAATTGGTCTCAAAACAAAAATGTATAAGAAAAATAAACTTTACAAGAACCAATAGGTTTCAAGATGATGATGCCAACCACGAGGAATGTTTCACCATTTTTGGAGTAAAAAGGTAAAAATATTAGAAATTAATAAAATACTAAAACTGCTTTTTCAATTTGTATTTTCAACTTATCTCCCTACGATTTCAAATTTCGAGCAGGAGCCCTTGTTCGATGCCAAATTTAATTCCTCATCCAAGGAGTACCCATGTTTCATATTATTTCTCATTTTTTGTGTAGCAGGGTCCATCAAAAGTATGCAATATGGGTATTCCTTGGATGAGGAATTAATTTATGCATCCAATGAGTTTTTCTGTTTGAAATTTGAGTAAAATAGTATGGAGATAAGTTGAAAATATGAGTTGAAAAAGTAGTTTTTTCTTTCTTCCCTTTAAAATTTGATGATGTAATCTAATCTTATTTTATTATTTCCACTATTATTTTATAATATTCTTTAGGAGGCCCATTTTATACCTCAAAATTTCTCTAATGAATCCACATCATGCAAGGGACCATGAGTAGTTAAGGTCTTGGGTCTCTTGTAACTATATATTATCGGAGATAGTAAGGGAAGTCTTGTGCTGTGCTGTGTAATTGAACTTTACTATATTGGAGGTTTCCCCCTTGAAGAGGCAAGTGAACAATATTCTTAATAGAATATTTACATTTTTATCATCTCCTTCTGTTACTTTTTATGGTATATTTGGCATATTTCACACTTATGATATTTTTTGTAGGTCAAACATACTACAAGTGGTATTAGAGCACTTTCCCAAGCCATTTGCACCACCAATTTTAGCAAAAAGTGTTTTTTAGGCTAGAGATGTGTTTCAACATCTTTGTTGTTATGCACATCAACTTGTGGTTGGGGAAGAATACACACAAGAGGTGGTCACGTATGTTGGATTACCTTTTTGCACCTGTTGGTACCCCTTCGAGTAATAGCACATTAGACAATACCTGTACACACACTGCAATGCCACATACCCTTGGTATATTGGAACCCCCCTAAGATTACCCTAAAACCAACCTTAGATTAACCATCAACCATCTTGTTGCTAGAATACACTGAGATAAACACTCAGGGAGATTACTCGCATGTGCATTGGCTCAGGGGGAGCATATGGTAGTAGCAAATTTAGAAAGTTTATGATTGCAACCTAAGCACATGTTTAAGGGGAGCATATACAACCAGAGAAAGAATATCACTGATAGGACATTGTTTGTTGGAGTCATGAGTATGAGCAACAAAGACCTCCTTGATTCCTTATGATTATTTTGCAGAGGTACTGTAGATGATTATGCCTCACCAAATAACATTTTTATCATCATGGTGTTATAGGAGGATTCCTGCCCTTCTCCATTGATGCAAAACGGAGAGAATGAGATCATCCAACCAGTGGAGAGTGATGGGTAGTTGACAAGAGAGCTTAGGTACTGATATAGTTGGGTGTTTTGATTAATGCTAAAGGGGGATATTGCTGGCAGCATGGTGAATAGAGAGCCAATTGTGTTTCCATTGATGTCAACAATTGTATAAGAGCCTACGTGATTATTTTTCAAGTGCTAATGGGTTATTTAAGTCTAAATATGTTTTACTATGATATTATGCTTTACAAAGATGTTCTGGTGTTGATGGAGGTTAACATGATGCCTCCAAATGTGATGATACAAAAGGTTTTTGATTTGGGTGAGAGATTTTGAGTTTTTCCTAAACCAACTTACCAACTCTTATTAAAAGAGGAAAAGTCACATACACAACTTTGGAATCCCGTATTTTTTTTGGAAAGTACACATATGAAACTAGGATTAAGCATGAACAATCCACTTCTGCACCTGTAGTTGAAGAAAGAGAAAAACGATAAGCTTTACCCATTGAATTGTACCATGGTAATTGACAATGACACATTCAATGGTAAACCTAGAATACCATCATATGATTCCTTGGTTTTTACCCATGGGTAAATGTTGGTTCAACTTGGTTAGATCTCTGATCTCGTGTATATATATAGGTCTCCCATCACCTATCAAATTGTAAATTAGGAAATTTATTTGAAAAATTATGCATTGATCAATTATTGTGTGTTCTGGTACATAGCTACAATGTAATGGAGAAAACATTTAGATCGATTGAATGGTCTAATCGATGATAAAAATTGCTTTATGTTTCTCTTTTGTTCTAGAATAATCTTTTGATAATGTTTGAAAGTTGATTACCCCCCTTTAAGCCGATGTGAGGAATCACATAAATCGAGACACTAGCGTAATCATGTTAGTTTTGAAGAGATCATTTGATATTGTATTGCTCTGGCCCAGATTCAACTCTAGTTAGTGTGCAAAGGTGATTTAATGTGCGAAGGGGTCCCAATTCTACAATTTTTAAATTGTCTTGGATCAAATTGTGGGTTTTGTCATAATGTCACCGGTGGATCTAGGATGTTTGTCTTATAATTTGATTTATGTTAAGTGCACAATGCAAGGAATAGATAAATTGTTTGATGTGACTAGTAACAATGGTTATATACCTTGATGATCGATCTTTAGCACATTTCTCAAATATAATTGGTCTACCACCAATGGGGATCTTTTTCAGCTTGATTTGTAAGTGATCTTTATGGCTTAATCAAATATGGAGGAATTGTTTGAGGTTTCATATTGGTCTAGTCCTAGGTCAATAATTGTTTAATGCATATTTGATGAATAATTTTAGAGTGCCTTGAGTGCATGGCTCAGATATAATAGTAGTGGGGACCCCTATTAGTTCCTATGCCATTGCTGGTGAGAGAATGATTGATATGATTTATATTCACTATAAATTAAGCCTAAAAAATTTGTTGTGGAATAACTATGACTTAGGGTAGAAGTCTTTATGTGAGAAAGTTTATATATTGGGGTCTATTTGTGTTGATTTCTCAATGAATTAGAATATATGTAGGAGATGTATTGACCTAAGTTTGTTCTCTAGATCCCTGCATTAAAAATTTGATAAAGATATTAAAATCCAGTGTATGAGAGTATATTGATGACAAGAGAAGCTTGTAATATCACAACTAATTTATTGTTGTAGTCTATGTGTTAGCTTATATGAACATATTTGTTTACTAAATTAAATGAATAAAAATAAATATGTTGATAAGGTGTTGCTAGTAATAAGGATTAGTCATTGTGAGTTGATGGCAAAGGTTATATAATTGAGAGTGAATTTTTTGACAAGTCTTACTGATACCAATGTTTCACAATGAAAGGGTTGACTGTGTCTTCTATCACTGAGAAAAACTAAGTCAATGTCTACGCTAGAGTTTGGACAAAATTTGTTGAGATCAGGGCTTGATGTGTTTTTGCTAATTTATGATGATTGTGTGTTGCTAAGTACATAGAATTATTGTCCTGTTGACCAGATGTTAGTACAATTATCTTATCTCAAAGACTTGGAGTAGACTAGTCATTGATTGTTGTTCTATTCTCATGACGTTTGCTATTGATGAGGAAAAGAAGATTTGATTATCATTAGGGGAATTTTGAGGTCTGAAATGGGCTTCCTAAGGAAATTATAAAATAATAGTGGAAACAATAAAATAATATTAGATTATATCATCAAATTTTAGAGAGAATTAAGAAAAAAATATTTTTTCAACTCATATTTTCAACTTATCTCCCTATGGGTTTACTCAAAATTCAAGCGGAAACACTCATTGGATGAAAAATTGATTCCTCATCCAAAGAGTACCCATGTTTCATACTTTCAATGGAACCTACTACATGAAAAATGAGAAATACATGAAATATGTGATTGGAATCATGTTTTTTCATGTATTTCTCATTTTTCGTGTACCAAGGTTCATTGAAAGTATGCAACATGAGTACTCCTCGGATGAGGAATTGAATTTTTCATCCAACACATACTCCTGCTTGAAATTTGAGTAAAGCATTAGGGAGATACGTTAAAAATACAAGTTGAAAAAATAGTTTTATTATTTTATTATTTTTTTGACATCATCATCTTGAATCCTCTTGGTCCTTATAAAGTTTATTTTGGTTATACATTTTTCTTAGGAGGCCCATTTTAGACCTCAAAAGTCCCCTAACGGCCATTATATTTGAAAATGTATTGTAGAGTTTGTTGTTTTATTTACTAGATACAATGCTCTTGTTTTAGAAGTGGATTTATATTAGATTTATTATTTATGTATGCAACTATAGTTTTCCATTGGATGTACATGTTGAACTGAAGTTGCTTTGATTATTGCAGAGATAATTTTTGTATTCAATGGTGCAAAAAAGGATATAGTGGGCATAGTTTGAAGATTGTGAAACAAGGCTTACAATTGTATGTGTTGTTGATGGTGGGACCTAGTATGAAAATGAATGAAATATGGTCAAAAAATGTTTGAGATTTGGAGCCTTAAGTGAGGCAAGTGGTGGTTTGTTTAGGGAGTTGTGGTTGGAGAAACTATTGGAGTTAGTGGCATATAATAGGTTGGGATGTGGACCAGGTAGTGGCCTGCATAATTGAGAAAGTTGTGGCTTCTGCTAGGTAGTGGCCTAGAGCAAGTGGTTTCTCGTATTGCATGTCCAAGCTTACATATTGGTGGTGGCCAGTGACAATATGTAAAGAAGATTTTATATATAATAATAAGAAGAAAAAGCACATGGTTTTTTTTCTCCCAGAAGAGTTTCCACCTAATATCTAGTGTCCTCATGTGTTTGTTGATGTTTATTTGATATGCTTCTATCATACTTCATACATTCATATTTTATTTTTTATATATTTAATGTGCTGCCAACTAATCAAAGTTTCAATGGATTTCAAATAAATGCTTAAAAATATTAACTAGTGACTAATTAAGTGAAATACTGATTCACTTCCCCCTCATGGAAATACTAATCATTGTGGATCACAACATATTTTTACTCAAATTAATTTAAATATTAGAGAATGAAGATGGGCAAAGTTATTAAGCTGATATTATTTGAGATAAATTACACAAAGGGAATAATAAAGTTGTAGATGCCTTAAGTTGTAGGCCATGTATCATTTTAGTTATATTGTTAAAGAGAAGTTTGAGAGAAAATATATCAAAACTATAATTAGAAGATAAATGGTA
Organism: Pinus taeda; assembly: GCA_000404065.3. NCBI lineage: Eukaryota > Viridiplantae > Streptophyta > Pinopsida > Pinales > Pinaceae > Pinus > Pinus taeda. Next base: position 38,455 of record APFE031620029.1, on the reverse strand, counting down.
TAAGGAAGTCATATTGGAAACAAAGAAATTATAAATTTGAAATATGAAAGGTATGCTTTAGATGAAGATGGTTTATTACAATTTCATGGAAGAATATATATTCCTCTAAATGAAGAAATACATAAATTAATTCGAAGGGAATCTCATAGAACATCATGGTGCATCCAAGACTCAAAAAGATGAATGCATATATTAAACAAATATTATTTTGGAAGGGAATCAAAAGAGATAATTTAATTTATGTTGCAATATATCTACAATGTCAATAAGAAAAAGCTAAACATCAACATCTAGTGGGATTACTGTAGCCACATGTGATAGCAAACTAAAATTAAGAATTTATTTCCTTGGGGTTTATATTTGAATTCCTGATGACGTTGATACGTGATTCAATATTTGTTGTGGTAAACAAATTGATAAAAAGTGCACATTTTATTTTGGTAAAAACTAAATATGAAGCTCCAAACATTTATAGAGTATTTATTGATAAAATAGTAAGGTTACCTAGTGTTCCAAAAAAATATAATTTTAGATAGAGGAGCAATGTTTATAAGAAGCCTTTGGACTAGTTTTCAAGAAGATTTGGTAATACAACTAAACTTTAGTGCTATTTATCATCTAAAAATGGAAGGATATATTAAGAAAACTAGTCAAATTTTGGAGGATATGTTGAGAAAGTATGTTATGGATCAACAAAAGACTTGTGAGGAATTTTTACTACTTGCTGAGTTTATGTATAACAAGAATTATCAAATTTCTATAAAAAAGGCACCTTTTGAGTTATTATATGGAAGACCATGCAGAACACCTATGCGTTGGGATATACTCAATGATAGAGTTCTAATAAGACAAGGAGTGATTCAAGAAATGGAGGAGAAAAAAAATGATTAAAGCAAGACTAAATAAAGTACATGTCATGCATAAAATTTATGCATATTTGCATATAATTAATTGAAATTATGAATTTGGGGATAAATTATTTTTTAAGAATGGAATCACAAAAGAGTTTGATAGTATTTAGTGAAGGACAAAACTTTTCACCTTGTTTCATTTGGCTTTTTGAAATTCTAGGGAAAAACGGACCAAATTCCTACATATTTTGAATATATGCATGTTGTTTTCATTCTTCAATTTTATTTCATTATATTTCAGACCCTTCACATGTTATTGAATTAATCCATTTGCATATAAAATCTAGTGAACTAATCTACATTTGGATTAGTTAACTCAATAGCTTCAACATCATTTGGTTGATAAGATAAAGGGCCAATGAGAAATATATAGTCCCATATTTGTCACATGGAAGCATGTAGCTTACATGTGTCAACAATTTGATTTTCTATTTGAAACTTGAAGATGAAGTTTGTGTTATAAGGGGCTTTATGTAGTGCCCCATTTTATTTGGTTGCATATGAAATATACTATGATAGATGTAATTTTTTTTTGAGGTAACTTAGATTTATTTTATTATTTGATGACGATACTTGACATTTCATAATATGGATAAGTAAACTAGATTCTAAATATTTTTTTATTATTATTGTGCTATTAAGATAAGATGTTATGCATTAGCCAGATGAAATCAATGATCATAATGTTATGATGAATTAAATGATATTTGGATGTATTTACTTACAATTATTGCTAATGATTTTCCTAAACATGACATGAACCAATAATAGCATGTTGATGCAAAATTGGTGACAAATACTAGATTTTTCTTTGATGGAAGGAAATTGATTATTTCTATGAATATGATTTTATTTTATTTATCATGACTATGAACATTAGTGATGCATTAAATTAATGCACATAGATAGAAGGATTATTCTTGTAATCTACCCACACATGGGTGATGCAATTGTATGGAAGTGTACTAAATAATTATGAGAGATGTAACGACATCCTTACTCTCACCTATTATCACTTCTACTATGGTTCGGGTTGAAAATTTGTAATAATTTTTATCTTGAGGTCTTTTAGAGGAATGATTGTGCAAGGGTTCGAAATATCAGGGGTGAAGCTTGCACTGATCTATTATTTTTTATTCCTGGACGTTGGCAAATAACTAGGTATTTTGTCCCCAAACGTTTGAACACAGTGGTAAAGGTAATGTCTAGAGAGCCCTAGACACTAATACATAAGACTATGGGAGTGTCTAGAGTTTCAGAGGTATACCGGGAGGTGTCAGTCCCCAGATGCTCACACAGAGTGGTAATTAGAGCGTCCAATAAATCCTGGATGCACACACACTAACTAGAAGAGAGCATCCAAGGGTTTGGAGCATATCTAGGTAGTTGGTCCCTATATGCACTCAAAAAATGGTCTAGGGAGCATCTGAGCTACCATAGACGCTAGCATACAGTTCACAGAGAGTGTCCATGATTATTATAGAAGTTCCCACAAATCATCCTCCATGCATCCAAGACTCAAAGATGAGATTTCAGTATTATGAAGATTCTGCTCAGTGATAACAATGTTCAACAATGTTCAACATAATGGCAGAAATATCCAACAGTTGACTAAAGCTAGTGACAACACACTACAGTCCTTAGAATCAAGATTGTGATTATATTCATGATTACATCTGTTTCATGGATATCATATTAGTTTTGTTGCATAGATAAAGTTATGGATCATTGTACTCTCTTTTGCTGAATCATTTGATGACGATCTAAGAAGAAGAAGATATGAAAGGGTCTTCCCCATAGTGGGTTTTTCCCTGGTCTAGGACAAATCCAAGTGTCTCTATGTGTGTGCATGCTTCTCTTCTATTGGTCCTTTATGTTCCATTGCATTGATGATGATGATATTGTTCTTTCTATATATTAATTGCGTGTGTTGATGAATATTGGTGTATATTTGAATAATGTAATGATGATATGGGGTGAACTTAATGTATTAATGAAGATTTGAAATTATCAAATCAAAGAAAATTGTATCCCTATGAAAAAATAATAGGAGGCCGATAATGAATTAGGGTGGGGAAATTCAACAAATTCATGGAGTCATGAGCAAATAAAAGGGAAGGGGGAGTGATAAATATGAAAAGAAGAGTAAACTTCAATGGCTCAACATGTAAATATAGGAAGAGAGCTCCAAGGATTTGGGAATATTTTAGGGTAGGGAAATTCAAAATGGAGACACCAGAACTAGTACACTAATAGAACAAAGAAAATTTGGAGGAAACACTGGCACTTAATAGAATAACGAAGGCCACAATAGATACATCTTGTGACCTTAACCCAAATTCCATCATTTGTCTAAGGGAACGATGATTTAAATTGACATGCAAACCACCCACAATGATATTAGGACCATTAATGAACTCCATCATACCAAAAAAACCATGACCAAGAACAATCTAAATTGATGAATCCCATTAGGGGTATTGATAACACAATTTCCCATTTCTCCCTTGATTTTCTGAACACTCTTGTTCCCACCAAAAATGATGATAGAAATATGTAATCTTGAGTTCCTTGAATATGGAATCCCATAGTATTATATTGGCCAGCTTGTGCCAAAGGATAACTGAAATCATTTGAGTCAACTTTAACATAAGGGAGCTCTTCCCTCCTACCCATGCTTAGTCATTTCCACCTTAAATTCTTGTTCAATACTTCACTTTCTATAAAGTTTTGGCCTATTTATGTGCAAATTTATCCCAGTCAATAAGCAGGGGGGTGCCTTTTTTATGTTCCATGCTTGGAGGGAATGTGGATGGAAGGAAACCACAACCACCCCATTCCAACGACTAACCGCCATATCCACATTGTGTTTTTCATTCCATCCTTCAAAACAACACTTTTCAAATAAGGGGATTTTCATGGGAATAAATGAGAAGTGATGTGTTCATTAATAAGAAATGACCCCCTTTCCATGCTTATTGCTTTTTTTTTTTATTTCATCTGCCTTTAGAATTTGAAAAAAATTATATTCTCAAAATTAAGCAATGAGGAATTTGATATAGAGAAAAACTGAATTGAGTAATGGTTCATTATGGCTATAACTTTCCAAAGATGGCCTATTATAATAATGGAATCCCTAAAAAATTATGACCTTTGAAATTCTTTTGTCTCGAGCCAAGGAAAGGCCTTAAAAAAATCCCATATGCTTCTACCTTATTGTTTGAGGCTTGCCCTAAACTCCAAGTGGAATTAAGTTTCAGTTATTGTCGGGGAAAAAATTAACATCTCCTCTCAGGCACTTGCCACCCCCTAAAAATGTGAATTTTATTTTGAAAAGAAATCTATATATATATAATTTTCCCTATGTATTTTCTTATGTTAAAATTATTAACAATCTTCAAATCCTTTGTGCAAATATTCTGTAAATTAATTAAAACTATTGATTATGATAGTGTGTGAGAAACGAACATAGTAAATATAAACAATAAATGGCATGTCCATAATCTTGTAGCCTATGATAAATAATTTCAATGGAGGATTTAGGAGACAACGTGTACATAATTTCATTAAATGATAATTGCAATGAAAGATATACCAATGTGATACTAGGATTATGTAGTTAAAGTGGATTTAGTGTTATAGAAGTCTTTATTATATTAATAATAAATAAATAAAAACCATATAATTTAAATTTTTAGTTAGCAAGATAAGCAGTGAACATTAGATTAATAAATAAATAAAAGCAAATAATAGTCAAGATAATTTTAATTTTTAGATAGCAAGATAAGTAGAGGACATTAAATTTCACATTTTAATCATGATTCACATAAATTTATTTATTAAGGTAAACTATATCATAAAATATTTTATAAATTTAAAAATTACAACACTAATTTATTGTTGAAGATAAAATCATTCCTTATAACTTTTATTATATTAGGCTATTTCTTTACACCTAAATTAATTTATTATATTATTATGTATTATTATTGATTTTACTAAATTAAATTGCTTATGAGGTGTAGGATACATGATGATGGGTGTACTATTAAATCACTCTATGATGTGATCGTTCAAAACTCTGTGGGCATAAATACAACCATGTTAAGGGTTGGTGTGGCCTAGGCCACCTGTTAGCCCAAGTGATTTTGATGGCTTAGATGCCCATGATTCACGATTTCTTAAGCCACAAGTCAAGCTTGATGTAATCTTTAGAGAACTTAGACAACTTGACAAACAAATAAAAATAATAAAACTAAATTATTTAAAACTTAATTTACCATTTTATATTGTGATTAAAATTAATATTTTTTTAATAAATTATTATAATAGAGTTAAATCAATTTCGAATCATATTACATTAAGCAAAAGATAACATCCTTGTATTTACTAGAGTGTTACTTGGGAAACCAAAATAGTAGCACATATATAGATTTTTTGTCAAAATTATTAGTCCAACTATCGAAACATGTTTGTATAAGAAATCAAGTTTATGACTATCAAAAAAATAATATTGATTAACATAATACTTAAGCTAGTAGCTAAGATAGAATTCCTTCTTAGATGCAAAAAAAAGTGTCATCAATTAAGTATTTGGGTAGTCCAATTCAGCAGATGTAGGATCACATCCTTCCTCTTCACTACTAAGGAATGGAACAAAAGGTAACACCATTGTATCTACTTTGTTGCCACTTGGGAAACCAAACTAGTAGCATAGACATTTTTTTTTTGTCAAAATTATCAATACAATTATCAAAACATGTTTCTATAAGAAATTGAATTTAATCATATTTTAAAAAGTCTCAATTAACACAATCCCTAACCTTGTACTTAAGCTAGCATTTTGTTGTGGCCAGCAACAACCCCTCTTTTTCATTTAAGTGTTTGTCCAAAATACTAAATGAATGGGGACCCTTAGTTTAATTTTGAGAAAAATCAAGTTTTCATTTCTTCAAAATAAGGTTACCATCGTAAGCTTAGAGAGGTCTTTCGAATATTTTTTGACCTAAGTCTACGATAAGGTAAAGGTCTTTAAAAAATTGCATTGCAAAAAAGGATAGGAAATGCCTTCATTCCCCTATAATATTGATATCCGCAAGACCCCCGTGTTAAGCCTAACATCGCATCGCAGTAAAGAATTATTTCACGTAAAGCGACATATTTCATATATCTGTTGCATTCAAACTCTCCCATCACCTGTCTCAATCAGTCATTTCCACTTCGCTCGTAATCTGCAGGAACGAAGAGTTAAGAAGATTCAAAGCCGAACGCAGGAGCAAATGGGAAAGAAACATAAAGCCCAAGGCTCCGAGACGAAGGAAAAGACGAAGGAGATGGCGCCTTTGTATACAGACACTGCCTGCAATAGGGAAGCAGGAATTTCGACATGGGAAGGCATGTATAGGCTACTGGAGGAAGAAAATCCTAAAGTAATGAAGGTTGATAGCGCCGCGGGCTCACAAAACTCTTCTGAGGCATCCTTAGACGAGCTGGCATGTTCATTTCTTCACCGAATAGCAGCTAGACCCAAAATTTTACCGTATACAGATATGATCAAGTGGATACTTGACAATGCAGAGTTACAAGGCAGACAATTCAAGGTTCAGGGACATGGGCTCATAGGATCGTTCGCCGCGCAAGACTTAAAGCTTATGTATCATCTTCCTGAGCCTCAGACGACCTACAATGCACAATTTGTCAAGAAATTTGCAGCAGAGAACCCAAACCTGGCAGAGACCACTAAAGAATGGACCAGAGAGAGAGGAAAAAAAAAAAAGGAGCCGCTAAAAAAGGACAAAAACGGTATGTAGAGCACTGGTTCCCTCACCTCTCCATATTGTTTTGTTGCGGCCATGCTTTGCAGGCTGTTTGGGATGCCAGACATCAATAAATTTTTGTCTGAATGGCTACCACTCATAGACGCTACCACAAACGCCGATATCGTAGATTGGGCCAAGATATTTTCTGATAATCTATACACTGTTGTTATGAATTACCGATCTAAAAGATCCTTGCCTCAAAGGGTCTATCCTCCTTTTTATCTGTCTGCTTATATTATGGATTATATTTGCTATGTATCTAAATTCCCCACTATGGGTTGGAAATGGACTACCCAGGACCCGTCACCTATTCATGTTTATCATAAAGTATTATGGGATTCCCAGTTTGCCCCTCACTTCTATCAAATTTGCCACGGGCTTATCTTACCCCTATATAGGATGATGTATGGTGAAGAACCCCCGAGGTGCTCACTCGAAGCGCAAATAGACATCATACCCATCGTAAGATGGTTCGGGGAAGAATGGTTCACTTATATTAGAGTGTTTGGGAGCACTGTGCCTCCACATGTCCTACCTCTATATGTCCCAGACAAACTTTTGGCTCAGGAAATTGCCTATCAGACCTGCTCAGAAGGCGGCCTGACCAAAGAACTAAAAGACAAGAAGAAGGCCATATGGCCTCAGTTTCCTTTAGCTTGTGGGGCCTTCTCATTGTTCGATGTAGGACACGCTTTCGCCGAAGTGGAGAATGTGACGTCTCTACAGTTATTTAAATTCCCAGCTCGGCCTTTTGACCTAAATAATGTTGCCCATGATTTCACTACAAGCGTAAAAATAAAAGTATTCGTTGGAAAGAAAGATTTATTTGATGATTTGTTTCAAGGTAAAAGCTCACTCCAGGAAGTTTTGCGAGAAGCTCGGTCGAGGTTGTCTCCAAATGACCTCCAAAGATTCATGTTATACAGGGAAAGAAGGTTAGCCAATGTTCCTCTAGAGAAGCTATGACTGCCCGCCAGAGAACCGACTCCCAGCGTCAGCCTCAGTGGAAACTCTAGTACTTCCAAATCCAAATCTGACGCTGCCCAAGGAACGCGTAAACGTTCTAAAAAGTCTGGAAGCAACCAAGGAAAAAGCGAAGAAACAACTAAAGATATAGCTCAGTCAAGTGCAATGTCGCAACAGCATGTTATCGCCTGCCCGCTAAGAGATGTCCCTCCTCCCGTCATTAAAGCGCCTCTCGTCACAACAAAGCTAGACAAAGAATGGGAAAACTTCAACGAGCTAATCAGTCTTAAAGGGCAGGCCCCAAGAACACCTGTGAACAATACACAGGTAACACAAGAAATGGTTTCGACCATAGTCAGCAATGTCACAGAAAAGGAGCACAGTCATATCACTCCACCTTCTGAGATTCTACTTAGTGTAGAGGAAATTCCCCCACTGGATGTATTCTATAGTCCCCAGCATAAAGCAGTTGTGACGAGACAAAGAAAGAAGAGAAAGCTAGAGAATACACTACCACAAGATGCTGAACATTTAGATGTCTTATGGAAAGACCCCAACAGCAACCCGACAGAAAATATCACGAAGTTGTCTCAGATCGTAGGAGCATACGCTTCTGCGACTATCGACAAGGCATCGGAAGTTCAGCAACTGTTGAGGGAAAAAGAAAACCAAATACAGCTACTACAAAAATAGCTACAACAAGCCAATGCTAGTATTGAAGTGTCCAAACAACTCGAGAAGTTACAAGAAGACTTTCAGCAGATGCAGATAAGCTATCAAGAAGCCTAGACGAAAAAGGAAAGTAGTTGCAAGCTTTACAAGAAATACATAAGGACGAGCCTAAGCTTGTCGAATTTGTTTCAGAGTCTGCTGGCTTAAATGAGCAACTTCTGCAGCAACAGGAAGAGTTGGGACGTAAGATATCGCAGTGGGGTCACTATTGCGAGCTGAGCGATAAGCTCACCAATCAAGTGGCGGACTTGCGAAGTGACTATGACCAGATTGACAGACGAGTGACAGAATACTTAGCTTAGCAGGATGGAGAGGAAGGGAAAAGAGCAAATGCGCCCAGAATAAACGAGAGTCATAAGGAATTTCTCTTTAACAAATGGGACGATCAAATCAGGCAGGCAGAACAGGCAGCGGAGACAGCGGCAACGCAGGCAAGAGTTCTTATCGACTGTGTAAATGAGAATTTACACAGAGCCAAATTAATCGCAGAAACCACCCTAGGGTACCTACCAAATAAATCACGACTGGAGGCAGAATGGAAGTAGAAGGCGCAGGAAAATGAAAAAGCAATCCAAGCATTGAACAGGTTGAATTGGGAGTGTTACTGGGCATACTTAGTCAAGCCACACAGTCAATGGATGACTGTGAAATGCATCATAAACTCAGCCAAGAAAGTAGTGCTAGCTCTCATAGATTCTGTTTTCGCAGCCCATCTCAGCGCAAAAGTCGGCCAACCGACTCTTCTCAAGTCCATGATGAACATTTGCAGTTTTAAGGACCAAGTTCAAAAGTAGCTTATTTTTAGAAGTTTGTTTTTTCTTTTTATTAGATTAGAAAAAGGACGGCCATTTGAAAACCGTATCCTAAAATTTTGCAAAAACACTATTATTAGAATTAGGAAGTAGTATTTTAACCCTTCTCATGCATTTAGAGAAGGGTCCAGAGATTTGTCAAAAACTTGTCCTCAGAACATGCACTTCTGCACCCTCAGAGGAGGTTTTGATGAATGGATGGATCGAGATTTATTTTTATTTGCATTTTAATGTCTGCTACTGATGTTTCACTTTTGTACTATTAATATATGTTAGAACAAGTAGAGATAGATCGTTTTTACTTGAAGTTTGTGAGTAGGATCAATCATAAATGGTATTTTTATCTCTTGGCCATTTCTGCTTATATTCTTTAAGTAATATATAGTTTTCAGTTGTTTATATGTTATTGCATGAATGTATGGGTTACCGTTTGGCACTTTTGTACGGTGGAGTCATTTATTTATGTCTGACATATGAATAGCTTATTATGCGATATGATGTTCACAATTGTTTTGCCTAACTTCTTATGCAGAGTGGTTTATCTTAAATGATTTCTATTCTTATGATAGCTGAATGATCTTTATTACCAGTTATCGTTTGAAATATTTTTAGATCGCATAATAGAATATATATATCCCAGGTTAGCGTAGATTATATGTGTTGTTTCTCATTAGATTACAATAGCAATAGAGTTAGTTTAAGAATCTGAATTAAATTAGCTTTAAAGTACTGTTAGATCAGCATTATTCAACTCTACACACACACACACCCTCAGATCGGGAAACTGGTCCCGTTATCCCCAGTCAGACCCGCTATACCAAATGGATAAGGAGCTGCCAACCAAGGTCCGGACCGGGTGGGTATCCCCCTTATTGTCAACCCGATTTTCGGGGCTTCAACACAATCCAATACTATGTTTTCACCCTTCCAATTAAGGTATGATAAACAATGCTTGTTGTATTCATTGATCAATGCTTCAATTTATTCACTATCAAAGGATTCTTAGCAATGAAGTCTTCACTATTCTTTAAATCTGAGGACTTCCACAAATATGTCTCCAAAAAGTCAAATTTGTCTTCAGAAAATAGAGCTGGCACTACATATCACAAATTCCAAGAGCTTTCACTACAATTCTGGACACCTTAGATCATAAAACAAATACTCTCCATAGGTTTGATGTATAAGCCTTCTTCACAGATCCAAAATTTGTCTTCATAAAACAAAGCTACCATTACATTTCACAAATTCCAAGAGCTACCACTACAGGCCTGGACTCAGATAAAAAAAAAAAAAGTATAAACCTTCTTTGTAGATCCAAAACCATGTATCAATCTAGTTCTGAATACAAGAGCTTTCCACAAATATGAGACTTGATCAATTTGCATAGGTTCGAAGTAGTCTCCAGAGGTATGCAATGGAGTCTCACTTATTATAAGTCTGCAATAGAATAATTTTACTTCATAAGATGTTGAGAAACTTCCTTTCACAGGGTCGAGAACTATTTTAGAGAAGAAAACTTTAATTCGTCCAATTTCTATCTATTTGTCACCTTCATTGGGATGCTTTTGATCTACGACTAGCTTAGATGAAGTTTGTGCTTTACTGGATTTCTTTCCCAAAACAAAGTAGTCAAGGTTTGTATTTATAATTGTTTGTCAGTGTGAAAGGGAAGGTCCCTTCCTCAGCGGTGACCTGTACTTATTGAGCTTACTTGAGTAGGCTTAACAAATGTTGTTTTCTTCACTTCAAAAAATAATTTCTCTCCAAAGAGTTAGAGGGCATGTAAATTCTTATTATAAAGGTATAGACACCTTCTACAAGTCGGTGTGATATTATTCTTGAAAATTTCTCTCTATTGACATCTATTGTTAATGATATCAATTTTCTTTCCATAAGAATTTTTTTCATGGAAGCTAGGGTTTCATCATACACTTAGGGTCCATGTATTTTGGGCATAAATATCTAGGGTTTTCCAATCTTCTAGGAATGCATGATCCTTCTAGGCTTTACATCAATTTTCATGCTTAGGCTTATGGTATACATGGGACTTGCATCAACATTTTAGGGCTTAGAATTTCATCCATGCATGTTGCATATGCATCTAGGATTTTATCATTCTTCATCGAGGGTTCTTCAACACAAATAGGGTTTAACTAGGGTAGGGATAGGGTTTATCATGTACCTAGGGTATGCTAAAGGCACCAATCCAAGGGTTTCATCAAGACACTTAGAGTTAGGGTTTGATATCAACAACTAGGTTTTTCACTTAGGGTCCTAGGGTTTCATCTTATTGACATCAATGCCAAATTTATCCAGAAATATCCCTCTTTCAATATTCTCTCCCCCTTTTAAATCAACATAAAATTCTTCATATGTTTCTCCCACTATCATTGTACCGTTCCTATTGTCATCTTTCTTTCTCTTTGTGTCATAAGATTTATCCCCCTATCTTAAACAAGGATAAATGCCATTGAACATATGTTTCTTTCCTCATCATAATATTATTCTTGTTGTGCTTACTCCCCCTATCATAGTGCTCAAATTGTGAGACAATATTTAAGTAACCATTCTTTTGACTTGTGCTTCCCCTAACAATATGCATGATATTCTTAATAGGCAGCACCTTTTTGGAACATAGTTTCATTCTATGATGCTCTTAAATTGATCAAAAAGAAGGATTGATGCCTTGAGCATTCAAGGAACATTCAACATGTTCTTCTTTTGGTGTAACCTGCTTCCTTATCCAAACCTTTGTCTCTTTTTCCCTGCTTGGTTGTTGACTCTTTAGCTTGTTTAGGAACCAACTTCAATTTTCAATCTCAAGCTATATGTCCAACATTATGACTTTTGAAACATTTAGCTTTGTACATGAATGATGGAGCATAATCTTTTTTGGCAAGAACATTGTATTATCTCCTTTCACCTCTACTTCTGGGGAAGTGATTGGAGTCCTCATATATGTCTTTGTTATATTCCTTGCATTCCCTTTCCATATGCCCAAAATTTGTACAAGAATAACAATAACCCAAGAATATTTTTTGATACCTGGAATATGAGGATTGTCTTGGTGCACTTATGAAGTTATTTTTCCTTTAGATTCATTGATGAATTTTATTGCTACTTGTAGCATCAACATAACTTCTTCGAGCAAAGTTTCTTCAACCATTATTTTGACTCATTTCCTTACTTATACTAGAGTTGGGGATACTAGTACAACTTTCATGCTTCTCTATATTCTTTTCCTTAGATGTATTAGCATTTGAACCACTTTTTCTAGAAGGCTCACTTGCATATCCAAGACCATATTTATCCAGTATGGGTTTTTGACGACTTAGGATGTCCTCCAAAACTTGAGAACTTTTTAGGCTATTAGATAACTTGTCAACTTCATTCTTTAGAGAAACAATCTCTTCTTTCATCTTCTCGCAATCTCCATATTTCTTTGCCAATTGAATCTCCATTTATTCCTTCATCCTTATTGTTTCACATGCTTGGAATTTAAGAGAGATGATTTATGTTTTAAATATGTTAATCTCTTCATCCTTTTCTTCTAGTTGGCATGCTGTGGTTATTCTTTTCTTTTCAACTTCATCAACTTGTCCTTTTAGGAGGAAATAATTTTTATTTTAAATTCTTATCTTCAACTCCTTGTATCTGTTTCTTCACTTTCTCTAGTTATGCTTTTAGGGAGGTGAATTCTCCTCTACATTAACTAATTTTTTCTACGAATTTACTTAATTCCTCAGATATTTGGTTGAGACAATTTTCCAAAATATATTCCCTTCTTTTCACTTTTTCTAATTGGGTTGTCATGGAAATGAATTCTTCATGATGTCTCTTCTTGTTTTGATGCAATTCCTCAAAGCTTCTCGATTTTCTCATCTATTTGTTGTAGTTGATGCCTTAAAAGGACGACTTCTTCCTTTGTCTTGTCAAGGTCATGATCAACATTTTGTACGTGCTTCTTGGGTTCCTTTTTTTTCCTTTTTTGAAATTGGTTATCTATTCTAGGGAAACTACAAGTTCTGCTTTAAGGTCTTCTTCATTATTTAGTTTATCCTTGCTCTTGGTATCTTTGGTTTTTGGTTCTTGATTTTTGCAATTGGTACCTTCATCTGCCTCATTTGACCCTTGATTGGTTTTGTGTTCTTGTTCACCATCTTCTGGATCTGTGGCCACAAGTAAAAGTCCTTTTGAATGAAGATCTTGAAGATTCTCCCAAAACTCTTTTGTTGATGAACATTTCTCGATTTTGAATTTTGTAAGATATGGTAGGATAGTTATAATTTCCTTCATAACTATTGCATTGAATTCATTTGACTTTCCTAAGATTCCAAAATTCGTTATTTCCATACCTCAAATTCAAAGGTCATAAAAAAAGGCCACATTCCTCTTTTCCATATTTCAAAATTTGTGCCATTGAATATGGGGGCATTGCACATATGATTGTCCACTGAGGAGGTGACGTATTCTAAGGGTTTGCAAGCCTTCTTCCTTGACTTTTCCATTTTTTTTCTAAGGATACACCTTCTAGCTATTAGGCTATAAGTGTAGGTACTATCTCTGATACCAATTGTTGGAAATATTGAGAGGGCGGGGGGGTGGCATGAATCAATATTTACTTTTACAATTGTTATTTTACCAACTAAGATCTCTTAAAAATAGAACACAAAATTAACAACCAAATAAATAATCTTATTAACAAGAATTGATGAGGATTCCAATATTATTTATAATGAATCATGTGCAATAATAGTTCAAGGGTCCAACCCTAAATGAAGACTCCAATCTTCAAATCAATCAAGCTCTAACCTTTACTTCACCAAGAACCAACTTGATCTTCTTAAGGACTCCAATCCTCTGGGGATCCAACCCTCTTCTCCCATTCTTCAAAGTGGCTTCAATAGTTCTTCAAGGCTTCCAAAATATTTTGCAACAAGCCTTGATAATACCTCCAAGATTACCTCAACAATTCCCTCAAATAATCTCCAAAATACTTAGTCCATCAAGGTAAATTTTAGTAATCATAGTAGGTGTCTCCTAGACTCTTCATATTACCCAAACAATCTTTTAAATGTTATTCCATGAGGGATTCAATAATGCGTCACGAGGTCAACATATATCTAAGAATGACTCCAAGATCTACTTATACAAGTATCTTCAACAATGCTTCCTAATAATTTGTCTTTAATAATCCAATACAATATAATTTCCAAAATCTACAAAGTGTTTCACAATATTTTCTTCATCAAGTTTCTTCAACAAATCTTCAATAATGATGTCTTCAATCCAATGCTCCAAGGATGCTTCAAGAGGCTACTACAATTTCTGGTCTAATATCAACTCAAGTATTCACAAATATTTCATAAATAATGGCTTCCAAAAACACTCCAATGAAACTTTTAAGATGCCTCCAAAAAGGTCACTCAAGTTTGCTTTAAAAATCCCATAAAATAAGTCCACAAGTCTACTCATGACTATCAGATAATGCTAAAATTTTGGCCAAATTCTACTAGAATTTATCCTTTATATCCACACTAGTCCAAGTACAAATTTGGGCTACTATTATCCCAAGTCATAGAACTTCTACAATTTCCGCAATGATGCTTCCAAGATCAATAATACAATGTCAATATTGTTCTTCCAATTAGGGTCTATAATAAAAATTGACTATAAAACAATCTTAATGTTGTATATCCAAAAATGGTCTCAAACAATCCAATACTGTGTTTTCACCCTACCAATTAAGGTCCGATAAAAAGTGCTTGTTGTCATCATTGATCAATGATTCAATTTATTCACTGTCAAATGATTCTTAGTAATGAATTTTTCACTATGCTTTAAATATGAGGACTTCCACATATATGTCTCCTAAGAGTCAAAATTATCTTCAGAAAACAAATTTGCCACTACATGTCACAAATTCCAAGAGATTTCAGTACAGGTCTGGACTCCTCAGATAAAAAAATATACTCTCCTTAGGTTTAGAGTATAAACCTTATTTGCAGTTCCAAAATCGGGCATTAACATATGAATATAAGAGATTTCCAAAAATCTATGACTTGATCAATTTTCATAGGTCTGAAGTAGTCTCCACAGGTACGCAATGGAGTCTCACTTATTATAAGTCTGAAATCAAAGAATTTTACTTCATAAGATGTTGAGAAACTTCCTTTCACAGGGACGAGAATGAGTCTAGACAAGACAACTTTAATTCGTCCAAAACTTTGTCTATTTGTGTCCTTCACTGGGTGGCTTTTGATCTACAACTATCTCAGATGAATTTTGTGCTTTACTAAATTTATTACCCAAAACATAATAGTCGAGGTTTGTATTTATAATTGTTTGTGAGTGGGAAAGGGTATGTCCCTTCTGGAGAGATGACTTGTACTTATTAATCTTACTTGAGTAGGCTTAACAAATGTTGTTTTCTTGACTTCAAAAATTAATTTCTCTTCAATGCTAAAGAGTTACGGGGTGTGTAAATGCTTGTAAGAAAGGTCTAGACGTATTCTATAAGTTGGTGTGATCTTATTCTTGAGAAATTCTCTATTGACATCTATTGTTAATGATATCAATTTTCTTTTCATAACAATTTTTTTCGTGGTATCTAGTGTTTCATCATACACTTAGAGTCCATGTATTTGGGGCATAAATATATAGGCTTTTCCAATATTCTAGGGAGGTATGATCCTTTTAGGCTTTGCATCAGTTTTCTAAGGCTTCAATTTTCATGCTTAGGCTTAGGGTATACATGGGGTTTGCATCAACATTTTAGGGATTATAATTTCATCCATGCATGTTGAATATGCATCTAGGGTTTTATAATTATTCATTAATGATTCTTCAACACAACTAGGGTTTGTCATGTACCTAGGGTATGCTCTGGACACCAATGCAAGGGTTTCATATTATTGATTTCATTGAAAAATTTATACAAAAACTTGAAGGTGGAGGTAGAGGTTTAGGAGGGTCTCCTCCATTTCCATGATTTACCGAAGCATGGTCCTCTACTTTCTCTTTCTTCTTATTTTCCTTCTTTGCTATTCTCTTCCCATAATATGCAAAAAAATTATCTGCCATCTTGTAGAAATATTGACGGAAATATTTTTCATTCTCCATTTTCCTTCTTCACGTTGCACGCCCAATATCTGGTTACCATTCACACTCATAATTAACATAAAAAAGAAGACCAAGACCACTCTAATACCATAATTGATTTAGTATGCCTATGATACCAACATTATCCAAGATCTTTTCTTCAGTTGATGTTAGCATAATTGCATGAAAGAGCATTTAAAAACCATGTATACGGACACTTAAAGAAGAAACTACATAAAGAAGACCATAAATATAATGCACACAAAAGTGTGATAACAGAGTTCATCCTGTGTGGAATATATCTCCACGCCTTGCTTTAATAGTAGGAATGCCTAATCATTCATTGCAACAAAAATGAAAATTAATACTTGGAAAAATAAATCATTATACCTCCAATCCCGAGAGTGACCTAAAAATGGGCTACTCAAACTGCAACATAGTCAATACTAGAAACTATGTCTCATAATTCTGCAACTTTGGAGTATAAACATGACCACCTTCTGACTCACGAAATGCTGCCTCAAATTTTGTGCCAAAACATTAATGGAAAATGTGGTCTTCTACCTTAGTCCCTCAAATCCACTACCTAGATCCAGAAACAAACTACACCAATGAAATCCTTTCAAAATTCTGAGTAATTTGAGTATAAACTTGTTTGTATAATATGTCACTTTCAACATTAGCCCCTCAAATAATCTGTAGGTTCCAAAACAAATTCCCTACAAGAATATCCCAAGGAATATTCCCCTATAATATACTTTCCTTGAAATTCACACCCGTAGGGTTCTACCCCTATCCTGGTTCTATTGCATCACAATTTTTCTCTAAGCTCTGGGTTATGCTCCTCGCTACTGACCCTCTGATCCCCATGTCACGAATGAAACACTTCTTAAATAATATTTGGCTAGGCAAAGTTAACAAGGAATATTATTGTGGTGTGGTGGAAGGTTTTGAAATTGGTACATGGTTATCTTGTGTTCAAACCCCACAGGATCCCTGTAATGACACATAGTGTAACGACCAAAAGTTGTATACGCAACATAAATATTAAAATACTGCATAGGAAAATACATCCATGATAGGAAAGTAATTGTAAATTGTAAATTGTATATTGTATAAATAATTGATGTAGGATGATTACAAATGAGAATGAGGGTCCTGTATGTATAGCTAGGTAAGTACCCTTTCACAAACGTGCATGTATCTAAGGCATGCCTTTTCATAATTAAGTAACTAATCATTAGTTAATTTACTTATTATTTATTATTATATTTTCATTATTATGGATTAATTATTATCTATCTTACATAATTATGTTCATAACACAAACTTCCCCGTAACGATTTATCCTCAAAGCTTGTTGATGAAAGGACTTGATCTATTTTCCTGCTACGAGTGTCTTTCTTGTCTCAGAATAGTTATCCTTGTCGATACGAGGATATGATCCTCTAAGTGACAAACAAAATTGTCTCATTGAGAAGGGATGAGACCATCCTAAATTAATCTTTTGTCGGATCTTGTAGTGACTGGAAACTTGTGATGAATTGTTATCACATGAATGGACTACACTGACATTAGTATTCTTTGGAACATCAGGTTGTTTTTTCTATTCTAAATATGTAGCTTGATTGAGTTGTCTACTCTCATGGTTCGGATGTCAATAAGGAATTCTAATGATTTCATTTTCCCTTATCTTGTTTGTGTTGTTTTCGTGATTTATTTGAAGCATTGTTGTTGTTGAATTGATTACTGAATCTACATTTGGAGTGTTCATTGTTTGAATGGAAACCTCTGAGCATGTCTTTACTTTAGTACGATTTGGATTTTTCTGAACTGTGAGATTAGTGGGATTGATGTTTATTTCTTCTTCCCCAACTTGGACTACTACATCTAGTGATTTTGATGTTTCTTTGGCAACAATTTCTTCGAACCTATGCATCTATGATTTTTGATTGTCTTTAAGTTTTTTAATCTGTTTGAGAAAATTTTGCTTATGATTTTTAAGACGTAAGAATTCCTCATTTTTTGAGTCAACTTTATTTTGGCCTTCAAGCTTCTTGTCTTTTAAACACTTGATTTGTTCAAATAATTTCTTGTTAATGCCTTTTAAGCATAAATTCTCCTCTTCTTTCTTTGATAGACTTTCGTTGAATTTTTTGTCAAAACTCTCTTTTTCTTGTTCTAATTTGTGCTTCTTAGTTTTACCCTTTTTGACTTCTGCAGAAAGTTTTTCTTGGTGATCTCTGAGGCACGAAAAATTATTTTTCTTTGTTGCAGATGACTTATTCAAGCTCATTTTGCTTCTTTGGTATAGTTTTTTTGTTATCTTGAAATAAAAAATTCTAAGATATCCTTAAAGTGTTCTAATGAAGATGTTACTCATTTTTATTTACTTGTTATGTCTCAAAATGTGACCATTTTCCCCTTATAAGGAAACGTCAAAACTTGTTTCTCTATGTTTAACATGAATGTACCCAAATCCTTAAACCAAGGTTGACCGAGTATGATGTCAATATCCATATTTACAACACGAAATTGAGATATGTACTCATAATGACCTACTTTCACTTGTAAATCACTAACGTTATACTCTTTTTAATCAAAAATATTTTTCCTTACACCAATACTTGGCTCTAGAATTAATAGTTGATTTGCCAAGTTAATGTTGATGTAATTTTTATCATTGCTTGTGCCGATAACAATATTAATTTCTCTTCCTTGGATACTTCCTTTTAATGTAATTACTCTGTGATTCGTAACTGAAAAACCTTTATAGGAAAATCATCCTTCCTTCATCATTTTAGAATTAGGCTCCCTTCAATTTTTTCTTCAAAAATGGACTTCTTATTTAAAATAAGCACCCTTTTATTTGATAAACTTGAACACCTTTATAAATTCCATTAACTTTTATTTTCCTCAATTATATATATTTTTTCCCACTTTAAAATAAGTTAGTATAGCTCCACTATTTAAATAAACTGCACCTTATATTTATTATAATGTTTTTAAACAGTACCATTCCTTTGTTATAACTTGTTATCCTTATGTTTGTTTATAGTTCTAGATTTAACCCTTTATATACTTAAATATATGGATCTTTTAAGTAACCTTATATAATAATCCCTGCTTTGCACTTATATATATTTTCAATAATTTTATAACTTGGAATTTTCTTAAAAATACCCCTTTATAATATAAAACTTCTCTTTACATATATTTTATTTATAATCTTTCTTTATTTCTTTTTGAAAAGTTACAACCCTAGTGCAATGTGGTTATTCACCCCTTTGGGGTATAATATAAAATATATGTCCATGTATGTGCCTTTGAATTGGTTAATTTTCTCTACGTAAAAAGTAAAACTTATAATTCACATAAAGGGTTTTTGTATTCCTTTTGTTTTTCTTTTACCTTGAAAATACCATAGGCAATTACCATAGGTTGCTAAAACCACGGGTTTGTAAACTTCTTAATGAAGAATCAATATAATATTATATTCTCTTCCTTCTCTTATGTATAGTTTTAAAAATATTTGAAAAGATTCCCTCTTAACTTTATCATGCACTTTTTATCAATAATGTAAAACTTTTTTATATATATGAACATTCTCCTTCAAATTTTATATATGTACTTCTTTTATTTTCTTTTTTCTTTGACTATCTTATTTTTTTCTTCCTTTTTTTTTTATTTCATGGCCAAAGGCTAGATCATACTGCTTCTCTTTAGCGGTTGAGCGTCTAGAGGATCAAACAAGTCTGATACCAATGTAACGACCAAAAGTCATATACACAACAGAAATATTAAAATACTTCGTAGACCAAGACATCCATGATATGATAGTAATTGTAAAGTGTATATTGTATAATTGATGTTGGATGATTACAAATGAGAATGAAGATCTTGTATATATATCCAAGTAAGTACCCTTTCACGAACATGCATATCTCTAAGACATGCCTTTTCATAATTAACTAGCTAGTCATTAGTTAATTTAAATATTATTTTTAATTATATTTATATTATTATGGTCTATTTTTAACATATATTTAAATATATAATATAACAAACCCTTCAAACTATTGAAACGAACCCCATATAATATAACAAACCATACCCATGTGACTAACCAAGTTGGTGATTAAGACAAAACATTGATTGGCTGCGCTCAAGGCCACTTGAGCCTATTTTGAGGTGCCACATGGCACCTTTTCATTGGGCCACGTGGCATTCAATGATTGGTCCATGAATTTTCCAACAATGCCTAGTCAACGCCATGTTATGTGCTCAGTCACCTGCTATGTGGTGAATTACAATGCTGCCACATCACCTGCATGTGGTCCACCTAGTCTATAGGCTGGGTTGCATGTGACAGCCTGTGGGAGTGCCACGTGGCATCCTCTGGTTGACTTCTGTTTTTTTTTGGGGTCCAAACTTCAAACTGCAATATATTTCTCATAGGGAGTTGGATTTAAGCATTGTTTGCTCCATTGAATTCCTTGAGATGAGCTCTTTGACTTGGTCTAGGTTTTGATGAGTTTTAATAACTTTTATTTTTGAGGTTTTCCAGAGCCACCTGGATCACTTACAACTTCGTTCTTATTAATCTTGACAAGATTATTCAAGTGTATATGCCTCAATTTCCTATGCCAATGACAACTTTCATCTTCCTTTCCTAGGAAACATATTTCATTTCCAATTTCATTTATGACATATATGTTGCTTGGAGTTCTAGTTGTTGTTGTAACCAATTTTGTTGATCCCTCTTTCCTTATTTCACATTATTTTGAATTGAATAGAAGTTTGTGTCCTTGATCACACATTTGGATAACACTTAGCATAGTATGCTTCATATCTTCAAGAAATAAAACATTTTCTTCCACCACATCATTACTTCCAAGACTAATTGTGTCTTTCCCTATAATTTTGGCAGAGTTACCATTACCAAAAGCGATGAAAAATTCTTTTCTTTCTTCAATGTTACAAATATATTTTTGTCTCTAGTTATATGCTTTGAGCATCCACTATCAATATACCACTGAATTCTTCTGCTTTGGGCTTGTAGAGCAAGCCTACATTCCTCAACCTTCAAATCTTCCTGCTTCTTTATACACATTCTTGGTTGTTCCTCATATGATGGACAAGAAGCTATCTTGTTTCCCTTGAAGGAACTAGGATAGGAAACTTCCTTGCTTCCCTTGAAGGAGCTATAAAATTGCTTCTATAATTTCTCGCCGTGTCTAAAATTGTTGCATTTGTAACATTTAGTTTCATAAGAGTGCGAAAATTGTTATAATTTCAATTGAAAACCTTGCAAGTTTTTTTTTTACCATAATTACCTTCATAATAGTTCTTGGGATTTTCATAGCTATTTCTTGTACTTCTACCCCTTCAATAGGCTCTACAATTTATATCCTTATGCCCAAAAATATTACAAAAATAACACATTCCAAGAAAAAAATTATGGTACCTAAATGTAGGAGGTCTTCTTGATGGTGTTTTCCTTTTGAAGCCATGATCTTTTCTTAAATATTCTTCATTGTTGGTTATTGTACGCTTTCCTTTAGCAACTTGTATTCTTCCTTCTTGATAGAACCCTTGAGCACATTAATAGAGATTCCTTGATTTGCTTCATTTCTTGTCATGATAGATCTTGAACCTTTATCAGTATTATTTTCTTTATATCTTAGTCCATATCTATCATTTAATGGTTTATGGTTGTTGACATCCAATATTGTGGCACTATTGTCAAATTTTTGTTGGATATCCTTTTTCTATAGTTCTTTCCTCAAGGAGACTATCTAAACTTCTAGATTCTCATTTATTCTCTCCTCTTCCAACTGTCTCTTGAGTGTTTATTAAACCACTATGGATTCTTCTAATTGTAGTTTTAGATTTATGATAGTTTTTTGTTAATATGACTTAGGTTTGTGTTGTTCTTTGCATTAGATAATTGCATTTACAATTTTTTCAACATTTACATATATCATTCATCCCATTATATCATAATATTATCAACAATTATGTAGAAATACCAATAACATTAGAAATGAAACGAAACATAAAGGAACAATAGAAGAAAAGCATGCAGAAATAGGGACACTCGGATTTGGTCAGAGACCAGGGAAAAACCCCACAAAGGGGGAAAACCCAAAATTAAATCCTTCTCCTTCTATCAAATATTCATCAATTGTTTAAGAGAGATACAAGGTACAATATCAAGAGACATAATCCTTCAAATTAGGCTACCTAAGGCCTAAACATATCTTCTTCACAACTTTGTTTGTGAACAAGATTCAAATAATGATATTGATAATAAAATCACTACCACATGAAGATGGAGATCAAGATTAATGTTATCATGAAATTAGGTGTGGCACTTCCATATCATGGTTTTCTGCCACCAAGCATATTTTTCATGCTATTGCATAGCTTCACTATCCTTGTCACTGCACAAAAATGTTGTCCTTGTAAATATATACCATCATTGATCCACCTTTGACACTGTCTAAGTATTGTATCTTCTACCATCAAGATAACATTATATGACAAGCAGTAAGGTCATAAATGCATAGGATTATATACATTATTAGAGGTCTTATATCACGTGGGACATAGTACAAGAATCTTTTCCATTATGCAAAGTATCCAAAGTATCACAATAAATATGCAATAGAGATGAAAAACCATTCAAATCTATCTTCTTCCATGACCATACATACTTGGGGAGTCTACCATGTCATTTTTAATTTTTACACTGCTCTATGTTGTTTCAATTACTTTAGCCCAATTCAATTCTTCAATTAATAATCTTTCAATAGAAATTAATTATTTTCATCAATCAATAGTAATTGAAGATATAATAGTAATGCAATGATAATAGGAGACAATTAATCACATCAACAAGAGACACATATTTGGTCAAAGACCAGGGAAAACCCCACAAGGGGGAAAACCCTTTGTAATTATTCTTCTATTAGATTTTCATAAAATGTTCAAAAATGAGTACAATGAGACAAGACAAAACTATATAGAAAAATAAACCAAACAATATCCATAAATATGATCCCAACAATAATATTGATTAGAGTTAACTTTCATAATCTATGGTCAACTACAGTCACCTGTAAAAATGAAACCCTAAGTCCCAACCACATGGAGGGAGGGTCATTCATGTGGCTGAATCTTTCCAACCGTATGGATAGGCCTGTGTCAACCCTACGGCTAGAACCCAAAAACCTTAATCACACGTGCTAGCTTTGGACCCAACAATTGTGGACCTATACGAACAAAATTCCATGAACCCACTTTAGACCTACGCGAAGCAAATCGAAGAAGAGAGAAGAAGAATATTCTTCATGATGATGATGTCCAAATGATGGTCACTTCACTTGTATTTATAGGCTTCCAAGAGTGTCTAATTTCACGTTAGGGTAGACCTAATCAAATGTGACATTGTGGTCTTCACTTCAAAAATACACTTTCCCTCGTCCAAATTTAGTGCTTCAAAGGTCAAAATTGGTCCTATCGAAAAGAAGAATTTAGTCCCATGACTGGAATTTGTCATTGAGCTTCCAAATGAACACTCACTCTGAGTTAGGGAGAAATTCCAACTGCATCATGTGATTATCATAAGTATCCTGACATCATCTTATGTCCCATCTCTTCTCAACTCTATATGCCAAATCATTCTTGAATCTAAAGAAGAAGAATCATTAGGGAGCTACAACTACCACCCTCTCATGACAATGAGGAATGTCCTACGGGAAACGATCACATCATCTCCATTCTAGTGGGGAAGGTCCTATGGGACACTCTCACCCAAGTCATCTCATAGGGGAGCATACATCTTCCACCCTATGTCAAGAAATAGGTGAGATATGATGTGTCATCCATCTATTTTCTCTTGTTCTTCCCAACAAATGACCCTCAAGAGTCATGCAGTAGAACACTTGCATCATAATCGAGCTTGGGTGAGATACTTGACTTACCAAAGGTAAGGATCAAACGCCTCAAAGCTTTCTCAACCCATTGGCCACGGAGAGGTACAATCCAAGCAAGCCAAACTTGTGGGTATGATGCAAACTGGGGTATACTTTGTTAGAACAAGATAGGAGAGCTATGTCTTCCACCCTATGGGTGATAGATAAGGGTGATACCCTATTGTCTAGAGATTCCTCAACCCCAGGAGCCCTCAACGCTCCATTCCCTTCTTGGGAAGCTAAACTAAGGGGGAAGAGCTATGCTCAATGTTCTCGATCAAAGATGCCCCTTATTAGGAGGGCTGACATCCATAAGTCCATGCTACTCTCTGAAGACCAAGAACTTCTCTTCCAGAAAATCCTTGGTGATAATATCTACAATCTGCTCATCTGTCGATATGTGATGGACTCTAATGGCTCATCTTTGTACCATGTCTCGAATGTAGTGATATTGGATCTCTATGCGCTTGGACTTATCATGAAATACAAGATTCTCTTCCAATCATATGCCACTCTTGTTGTTTCAATATATCATTATAGTGTCTAGGACCTGTTCAAACAAATCACCAAATATCTTTGTCATACAAACTGCTTTGCAGCTAGCCATGCTAACATAAATATACTCTGTCTTGGCGGTAATTAATGCTACAAACTTATGTTTTCTGCTCATTCAAGATATCATAGAAGAACCAAGGCTAGAACAACATCCATAAGTTCTCTTCCTTTCAACAACATTTTTGACCCAGTTAGCATTGGTATATCCATGAAGTCGAACATCTCCAGAAAAATATCTCAGACCAACAATGATCATCCCATGCAAACATCTCAAAATGTGCTTGGAGGAAACCTTATGTGCATGGAGAGGCTTGTTCATGAATTGAATTAATGTGTTCACTGCATAACATATGGATGGATGAGTGTTCACTAAGAACATCAGATCCCCAATAAACTGCCTATACTTGGATGGATTCACCAAATCAACTGTCTACAAATATTTTCTTGAATTAAATTTCCATCAATGTGGATAAGGACTTGCATTTTGTCATTCCAAATCTTTCCAAAAACTTCACATCATATTTTCCTTGTGAAAGGAAGATCTCACTGGGCCTTTGCCACACATTGAACCCTAGAAAGTAGTACATGAGTCCAAGGTCCTTCATCTTGAATTCAAAGGATAGATCCCACTTACACTTAATCATTAGGGGATCAATACATGCCAGAAATAAACTGTCAACATATAAAACTAAATTATAGGCATACCTTAGACCACTTTGAAGTAGAGTTTGGGGTCAAAATTTCTTCTTGTGAATCCAAGTTTCAGTAGGTAATTATCTATGTGGGTGTACCATGCTCTAGGGGCTTGGTTAAAACCATAAAATGCCTTCTTCAAGCTGTAAACATGTGCCTTTCAATCCTATACTTAAAATCTCTGTGGCTACTTAATGTACACTTTTTCTTATAACATGCCATAAAGGAATATTGTCTTCACGTCAATCTAATGAAGGTTCCATCCTTAACTTGCAGCAAGGGAAACTATTGAAGTAATGGTGGTGTATCAAGCCACAAGAGAAAATATATCATCATAATCTTCTCCCCCTTTCTGGGAGAATCCTCTGGCCATGAAACTTGCCTTATATTTCTCAATACTTTCATCAAATCCATGTTTGATCTTGATAGCCATTTTGAAGTCACGAAATATTTCCCCTTCGGTCTTGGCACAACATCCCAAACATCATTATTCATAATGGATTTGTACTCTTTGGCCATATCATCCTTCCAAACTTGTTCTTTCACAACTTCTTCAAAGGTGTGAGGGTCAACTTGAATCATATTTCTCATAGCTACAACATATCCTTGGTTCCTACATGGCTTCTTTATTTCTCTAAAATTCCTTCTAGTGGGAGGAGTCTCTTGACATCCTATAATGTGTCATGAAGCCAAAGTGGCCTCTTCCTGGTAGGGGGATCACATGGAGGAGGATCCAAGGGGTCCATAGGCTACATGGGATCAACAAGAATTTCTCTCTCAGGTTTAGGCACGGAAGGACCTTCTAAAATACCCATCTCATCATTCTTCTTCTTAGGAGGAGGAGGTGGAGGAAGGTCCCTTGCTTTTACAAGGGCAACATCTTCATTGAATGTTATGTTAGCGCTTGAGATTTCACCTAGGCTGAGATAGACAAACCTCAAAGCTACATCAAACCATTTCACCTCGTAGCTAGCCCTACGAGGTATGAGAAGGCTCTCTCGGGTCAAACTCGGTGGATTTTTCAATGGGAAGAGTTGACCAATTAGAAACACTAATTTTAGGCTAGTAAACTGATAAGGAGGGTTGATTTAAAGTTTTTGGGGTTTTTGGTGGCAATTGAAGGGAGTGCAATTCAGGGTGCGGGGATTGAGCTCAGGTTTTGCAGGTGGGTCTTTGGGGCAAGGTAGGAGTTTGTGCTAATGCCTTTAGCTGAGATGAATGATCAAGGAAGAAAAAAGAGAAGCTAAAGAGGGCAAACAATGATTTTGAATCCTCTCTAGACAGTGGAAAACATAAACATTAAACAAATTTGAAAGCTGAGCATGGAAAGCATGAATTCAAACTTTATCACTTCATTTGTTTAATAAGCCGCAGTAAAGAAAGAGATGGAACACATAAACACACTTACAATTACAATAAGAGAACACACCATCAACACAAGAGTCCACAAGAATCCCAATGATGTCTGCAAAAACCTGGTCTTCCTTTTCCTCAAATTGCAGAGATACAAGTAAAATATACAATAGGAGCTTCTCCCTCAAGAGTCCAACCATGAAAATGAGTAAGAGAAGGCATAATATAGAAGATCTAACTCCTTTCCCCACCTCTAGGGGTCGAGCTCAGCTTTCTAGGAGCTGTTGCAACTAATTCTAAACTAATCACTAGATAATAGGCAGTCAAAACAACTTGCCTCTAAAACTTAGGAAACCTATCCATGCATTAAATATTTACCAATTACATCAAGGAAACTTCTAAAAGTGTTCAAGGAGAGTAAAAGTATCTAAGTGCCATGAAAATTACACAAAAATCCATCATTTACATGCCTCAAAAGTCAACCAAAGTAAAAACAGTGTTTTGCTGGCCGAACTGGTCAAA
>APFE031620016.1:35837-47957 GCA_000404065.3 Pinus taeda | reverse complement strand
TTCTTCTCAGCACACTTATGACCCTTAGTGTATTTGCTATCACAACTGTAACAAAGCCCTTTTTCTCTTTTTTCTTCCAATTGTTGTGGTGTCAACCTTATAGGTTGTGGAAGACTAGGGGCAACAAAACTTCTGTCTCTATAGTTGTGAGTGGTATGCTTCCTGGTTGCATAATTTTGCTTTCCATTTTTCTTGCTAACCTGAATGCCTTCTCTAATGAATCAGGTTCCCAAAGGCGAACATCATGTTGGATATTATCCTTTCAAGACCCTATGAACACATCAATCCTATGCTCCTCTGGAATATCTTTTACCCTTATGTTCAATTTTTGGAACTCCTCAATGTGCTCCATTATTGAACCCTTTTGTTTCAGACTTATCAATTGACTTAAAAAAGTGTTGCTTTTTGTATCCTCATAATGTGCTGCCAATTCTTCCGTAAAAATTGCCCAAGTGATAATTTGTTTACGAGAGCAAAGCCATTGATACCATACAAACTGATTTGGTTCCAAATATAAAGTTGCAATACGTACCTTTGGTGTGTTTTGCACATTATTGAGATCGAAAAATTGCTCCATCTATAATATCCATGTTGTGGGATCCTTGCCATCAAACTTCCTCATATCGATTTTTGGAATATGGTGGGTTTTCGATCCAACATTAGAGTCTATGGAGTCATGATTAATATTTCTTTTGTTCTCATCATGAGTTTCCTTTACTACCCTTTCACCCTTAGTGACCCTTTCTTGTAACAACTTATTCATATTTATCTTCAATTCTTCCATGTCTGTCTTCAAATATATCTTCAAATCATCCATCTTAGCTTCCACGTCATTCATCTTAGCTTCTACACCTTTCTTTAAACAATCCATCTTAGATTCTTTTCCTTTTTGTGCAAGTGACACTTGTTGCACTTGGTCTCGTAATTTTGATATATCATGTTGCATTTCTTCCTCTTCTTCATGAGTCATGCTAGAGCTTTCAGGTCGCCTACTAGGTGTTTCCATTTTCTTTCTTCGGGGCATCAATTACTGATAATAATGCTTCACTATGCCCTTTTAATTCCCTCAAAATAATTTTTCAAACCAAGCTTAAGCAAACATTTAATAAAATATACACACCTTTTTTCACTTTGTAGGAGCTCGATATTGCCTCTGATGTATCTCTGTATTTTTGGATCATCTAGTTCTGAAATTGTGACCTACTGTAGCCCTCTGTGTCCTCTTTCCAATGCCACAATTCTAACCCCAATTGGATTCTCCAATGAAGAGTTATGCCAAATCTCCCACAGTGACTTGATTATAGACTAATTCAGTAGAGCGAACTTGTACGACGTGTCAAGTGTCCCTGTTTTGACCTTTGGCCCTGAAAAATATATACAAGAAACGAAAGTCCGTCCGCTTTCTATACCTTCTTACGAAATTTCAATCTAATGCTTAGAGAGAAAGTTATGATGATTTTCCCCAGGTCACCTGTTTTGAATGTAATTCAGGATTCTACAAAAGGACCAACTTCCTCAGTTCATATCTCCGAAAATATAGCGCGAAAAGCTCTAAAATTTGGACCTAAGTTTTAGTATGATGTCTTCTCAAATGGGTGTTTTTGTTAGCTTCTGAAACATCACAAAACAAAATTTATAGTGAAAATTCCACGATGACCTGTTTGGAGCAACGAAACCCTAGAATCCAAAGCTCTGATACCAAATGTTATGAAACCAGCTCAAGTCAAGATAGAAAAGATATATCAACGCCTTAGAATTCAGCCTCTTTGAGGGGAAAACCTCATTTACATTACATAAATGAACAATATAACCCAGCCGACTTAACAATAATAATATAGATCCACAAAAATAACAATAGAGGGAATCTATGGAGCACAGTAATAACAATATGGGGGCAATAGGGGCACAACAATATTAATAAGGGGTACAACTACAATAGTAATGGGGTAATCACTAGTATTATATGGACCCAACACATTATGTGGATATGTGTTATATTCATGAACATGTACTTGACAGGTATATCAGCTAGTCTTTAACTACACGTGGATTTGTTAAAGGATTGGAGTCCCTTGAGAGATGGCGTGGATGTGTTTAATTGCAAGCAACATTCTTGGCACAAAAAGATGAGGTAACTGGTGTATTGTTATGTTTATTTATGCACTAAAAGTTATGTGTTAATGACAATATAATGTGGGGAGTTGCATGGCAAGAGAGATTTCCATGAGTCATGAAGAAGGCTCAAGTTGAGCTTTCCCTTGGATGCATTAGAAACCATGGGGATTGAGTCATGGTGTCAGTCTTGTGCTTTTGATCTTTTGAGCTTGAATTTTGGTTTAGTTTACGTCTAGTGCAAGGCCTTGCCACTTTGTTATAGTTTCATTTCGTTATGGGTTTTCGTGGTCTTCTTCTTGGTTTTTTTCTTGTCTTCTCTTTTATTGTTTTAAGTCTGGGGAATTGGTTGGGAAAGAGGAAAGTTAATGTAGCTCAAGGAGAGTTTTGTGGTACTTGAAAGGTAATGTAAGATTTAGATGAAGCTCTGTGCATGAGTAAGTGCAGCGAAATATAAGGCTATGAAAGTCGGTTGGACTGGTTTGGTCCATTGTGGTAAATGGATGGTAGCAGTATAGTCATGAGAAGGTAAGTAGAAAAGGTAAAGTAAACAGATTTGAGGTGCCATATGCCTTCACTATGTTGGGAACTGTTGTTCTCAATGTTGCGCATGTGTTGCATAAATAAGGAAGTTCTCTTAACCTAGACCTTATGTTATTTGGTAATTATGTTATGATCATGATTTTGTGATGTTTATATATGTATACAGAATATATATGTATGAATGTCATTGTCTGACATGACCATGATTGTTTTATGCTAATGATTATATATGCATGTATGTATGTTGTTGTCTGACAGGATCATGATTGTTTTATGCTAACATTTATATATGTATGTATGTATCCATGTATATATGTTACTATCTAGCAAGGTTGTCAAGGATCATTCTTGTGGAAGAATGTTTTCTTATGTGGGAGAATGACATGAAGAGGTTCCTGGTATACGAGGAATCAATTGGGAAGAGTAGTCATGAAAAATATACGAGGTCAATATCACGTGGATATGATTTGGTATTGTATACTTGTATTATTCCTATGTTTATGTTATGACAGGTAATGTTGAAGGATACATCAACAAAGTGAACGCAATGTGGTCTGTGACATGCTAGGATAAGCATGGATGAGATACCAGAAGCAAGGTTTCTTGGTAAGGACAATGTGATTTTGGATGTGTGGTACTATTCTTGCGCATACATTGTATATGTTGTACATGTTGCATCTATGATGTGTGCAATTGTGGTGTTGTGTATACATAGCATGTGTACATGTTATTTATGCAATGTTATGTATAGGATGGAACAAATAGGGTTGTGTGAATATTGCACATGGGGTGTTGTATACATATTGTATTTTCTTCATGATGTATATGTGGCATGTGTGCATACGGTGCTCTGTGCATGTTGGATATGCAGTGTTGTGTACAGATAATTCTATGTACATGTTGGAAATGCAATGCTATGTACAAGTGGTGTTGCATGCATGTTGTACATGTGGTGCTATGTACATATGGTGTGGTGTGCATGATTGTGCGAGTGTGTTGTGTGCATATGGTGTTGTGTACATGTTGTACAAGTGGCACTGTGTGCACATGGTTCTATGTACATGTCTTGCATGTGGTATTGTGTACATGTGGTGTCACGTACATGTCGTGTGTCTGCTATTGTGTACATGTGGTATTCTGCACATGTTATACAAGTGGTGTGGTGTACATGTGGTGTTGTGTACATGTTGTGTAGGTGGCTCCGTGTACATGTGATGTTGTGCACATGTTGTGCAGGTGGTTTGGTGTACTGGTGATACTATGTACATGTTGTACATATCATACTGGTGCACATGTGGTATTGTGTGCATGTCATACATGTTTTTTTGAGGGTATGTGGTATTATGTATGTGTATCATGTAGTCATGGTATTATGGCATGTGTAGTTGTTGTGTGGTACTCTGTGTAGGTACATGTATTGGGTGGTACTTCACATCAGGTATAGATGGATGCGTTGTATTGTATACATTGGGTGTAGGTGTATGTGTTGTAACTCAGGTGTAGATGCATGTATTGAATGGTGTGGTATGTCGTGTGGTTGTATGTATGTGTGTGATGCACACTATTTGTCTATGCACATAGTTGAGGAGATGGCATTGGATGTTTTTCAGGTGTAGCAACTGATCTGAAGTGCGCATGGAATAAAGACAAAGGCAAAAGTAAGGATCGATTAAAGGATAAGTATCGTATATTATTTCAGTTTTATTATGCATTTGATTTATGATTATGGTATATGATGATTATATATGATCTATGATTCTGGTTTATGATGATTACATGTGATCTATGATTTTGGTTATGATGGTTACATGTGATTTATGATTTTGATGGTTATGTTTTGAGCTAACCTGATGTGATATTTTTATACATGTTTTGATCAAATATGCTAGTCTGACTTGTTGTGATAGGAAGCGAACATGATTGCAAATGTACCTTCTAACGAGCTACCAATGAGCTATGATGTGAATTTATTTCAATTTATTTAAAATCTAATGGAAGTTATGTGCTTGGTACAGGAATGCATGAAATTCCTGGTTAGGTGATTGAAATCGACTACAAGAATTAGTAGCAAAAAAAAAGGAATTGAAAAAGACAACAATATGCTGGTAAAACACTTCAAGGGCAGGGCCATTGTGGGACACTAGTACCCAATAGTGTCCATTGATTTCCATGAGCATGCTATGACTGGTATGATGGTTTTAAGGCAAGCATATGCCTTGGTCTTTGTATCTTCCTATGCAAGGAAGCCTTTCCAAGGGATGGACTGCCCAGGATGGGGTTGCCAGCAGAACTTGGAAGGTGAGTGACTACACGGAAGAGGTGGCCAGATTCCCGAGGGACTATGTAGCACAGAAGGGAAGGTCATGGATGGATTTGGTTTGGTCATTAGCATTACCATATGGCATCATATGCACATTGGGAGTGTCCCTGGAATAATGAGTCGGTAACTGTTCGCTGAGAGGACAAGTGGCATGGGATTATAGCACTGGACATTGGATGCAGATTTAACTTTGCAGTGGATTCTGGACTTCTTGGGAAAGAGGCAAATCCTAGTATTACTTTGAGGGTAGAGGTGTGAGCCTCTGGATTCCCTTGTTATGGATATGAGTATCATATTATCTTATTTGATGGTTTAGAAGATGTGCATATGTGTATATGTGGTTATTGTAAATACCGTAATGAGTTGTGTTATAAAGCTCCAACATGCTATATGGTTTTTATCTGGTCATTTTGTCATGATGTTTTTCTTTTGAGCATGTCATTCCTTGTAAATATTGTAATGAGCTGTGTTATAAAGCTCCATGGGAAGTATGTTTTGTTTTTAGTAGTCATGTTGGTTATAGGTGTCATCAAACACCGAGGACGGTGTTCCCCCAAGGGGGAGGGTTCTGTAACAGCCCTGGTGAAAATTCCATGTAAAAAATATAGAAAAGCCACGGATGATGGGACACGTATTCCAAGTTTAATGATGAGCAAGAAATCCTAGTGTGTGTTCATTTGGTTGTTTATGGCTAAGGAAATTGGCAAAGGCAATGGCTAAGGCATTAAAGAGGCAAAAAGGTATTTGGCACATTTATTTATGAAAATAATGGAAATTGGGAGAAAAGGAAGGTTTAATGTCACAGGTTGCATGTGAGGAGGAAATTGAAGGAAAATAATGGAAAATGAAGAAAATAGAGGCCTCATTAATAAAAAGGCTTTTGAGGATCAGTGGGCAGGACTTGGTCAGTTTAGTTTTGGAGCTCTCTCATTATTCTCTCTCTCTCTCATACTCTTGGTCACTTAGAGATTTCTTGGATCACTTTGGCATTGGAGCAAGAAAGGAAAAGAAGGCAAGATGAAGAAAAGATCAAGCAGGGAAAGGCAGGATCAAGAAGCTACAACATGATTCATTGCAGGTATCAACTTGCATGTGTATTTTCCTTGTTAGATTTGGCATGAATGAGATTGCATGTTTTTCTTTTCTACCATGGCATGGGTTTTTCTAGGTGTGATAGTATTTTTAGCCTAGCCTTGTCATTTCTTAATAGCTTTGATGATATGGGTTCTCTCATGCATTTTGTGGGGGATGTCTGGATTGGATTCGAAGCTGAGTGGGGTGGATCTTAGAATTAACAAACACATGGTGGTAGTATTCCCTGAAACAGTCTGGGGATACATGAAGCCACTAGCCTAATAACCCCTGAACCAGACTGTGGGTTGTGGTAAAGCTAGATTGTGTGCCTCGGTGGGCCTAGGAATCCTTGCCAGTTAATGGCGGGATATACGATAAAGCCAAGAGGTGGAATGTCTCTCCGTTGGAGCTCGTGATTCCGGGATGGAATGCATGGTAAATCCTAGAGAGTATGTCTTGGTGTAGGGCCTAGTGATCCCTGGATCAGACTGCAGATGCGTGGTAAAGCCTGAGAGACTAAGAGACACTCAAATTCCTCACTATGTAGGTGGAGAACTCCAGTGGCATCCACATTGATTGGTGTTTTTATGTGTTCTATGAGTCCCACATTCATGCTTGGAATATGGTAGGGGGTGATTGGCTGAAGAGAGACATGGCTTAGCTAATCTATGGTCGGGTGGAATGTGGTAGTCCCATCACTGGTTGGTTCATTACACTTATTAATGAGAAATTCATTCCCTTGATTTTTATGTGCAAATGTAATGATATATATATGTATATATATGTATATATATGTATATATATATATATATATATATATATATATATATATATATATATATATATATATATATCTATATATTATCTATATTATATATATATATATATATATATAGTATATATATATATATATTGATTTTGATGGCTAATATGTCCATTCTATTTCTATTCCTATTATATTGGTTATCTGTACATTTTATGGCATAGACTATGTTTGGCTCTCAGAATGTTTTTAATTTTGTTTGAATGTATATTGTATTTATGACCTAATAAGTGATAAGGCAGAAAAAGACATGAGGAAACAATGGTTCATAGAGATTCTCAGATAAGTATGAGATCCCTACTCTCAATTCTGTTATTTACACATGTAGGTTACATGTTGATGATAGTTTGAAAAAATGCCTGTCATGGCTAGTAGGGGTCTGGTTATGATCTTGTTCATCTTATTTATTTTTCATCCTTGTTTCCTTGTATCCTTACCAATTCTAAATGATCATTCCATTCTAGGTAGTGTCCTGGGCTCTGGGCTGAAAAATGTGGCTCAAATCCTGGAATGCTAGCATTAGTTCTGAGATTAACTTGCCTAGGCAGTGTCTGGGGAGCGTTATAAAGCACCTTGCCAATGTCTAGGGAGCATTACCTTACCCTAAGTTTTCTCAAATAGGAGTAGGACACAGGGATATGCAGTTTGAGTGACTGACCTATCTTCTGAAGGTTATGTGGATGATGTTGGATGATTATATGTGATTTTCTGTTGATTCCATTTCCTTAAAGTCACCAAGGAGGTTGAATCTTTTCATAGTGGCCTCTTGTCGCATGTTTACCTCGGATGGCTGGTTGCTTGGGTAGATGTGGGAGGAGGGTGTTACAAGACCAATATTTTCGTTTGAATCCTGATGTAGATAGTAAGGGGTCGAAAGCGAATGCATGGCCAAAGGGGGTGTGTCCATTAAATGTGTAGAGTCACATGGAAAAAAATATTATGTATTCTCACAAATTCCCTTGATCGAGTCTTGATTGAGTTGGTCAAATTTCCTTTATCTCTACCTTTGGACTAAGAACTAGAGTGTTTATGAGAGTATTGACATAGGATTTTGTGTATGTACATAATTGTGAAAACCACTTTATGATTTTGTATGAGAATTTGTGTTTTTTTTTAGTTTAATAGAGGAATTGGGATCAATTTTCTTTAGGCATGATATGAGTTTATTCCTAAGAATACTACTATATCCTCTAGGTGTTAACTTATGCCTCATCTTGATCAGGGGCTCATGTCCCAAGTGTCGAACAATGCCCCAAATTGAAAGTGCTCAAAATTGGCTCAAACCTAAACGACCAGATAGAGCTCATCCTCCTGATTCTGGCGCCACAAACGGTTCGAAAAATCGTCGTCGTATGTGAAAGTTATGGAAAAAACAAAATCGCCCAATGACCCTTAATATTTGAATTTTAAAAAAAAATTAAAAAAAGAATATTCCACGGAATATTCCTTGGAATATTCCGTTGGAATTGTTAACACCCAGGTTGTTCCCTATGACTCCCAAGGGAATACGGTCGGGGTAACCACTAACCAAGCTTTGGATTATAGATCCTAGCCTATCTATAATCAGAGACGGCTCTCTCTTCAAGTTTCAGCTATGCTTTGTGAGTATCTTGGGCTAGTTTAAAGTTTCAGTTTCCTGTACGAGACTTTGGTTGATGAAATTTTGTTGCAAGAAGGGCATGAAGAGTTCAGAGGATGCTAATCCATTGGGCATATGGAGTCAGAAAAATGAGATAGTTCTGGTGCCTGTGATGGAGAAAGTTTTGCTGCAGGGCTAGATGGATATTGTTAATATAACTTCCAATTTAGTGAGTGGAACAGTGAGATATGGAGTTACCAACAGTGTGATATCAATTTGAATGAAAATCCCTACTTAGTAGCATAAATGAATTACCAAATAGTGACTGTGAGGTATTCAGAGCTTATTGGAGCAATTAATAATTCCAATTTAAACAGCTGAAAGTTATGAAAAACATTTATAGTGAAATTAGATTGAGATCAGGGTGTCTCCATGGACAAATCCTGAGCTATTCTTTTTCTTTCTTTCCTAGATTCAGAACAACATGTGAGAGGGATGAGTTTAAAAAAAATAACAGAAAAATTAACAGAGATAGAGAAACACTTATTATATCAAGTCATAGCACTAGAATCCTGTAGCATTCAATGGTTCCAATCACAACATGCACCAGTCAGACTCAGTTCCTGTAAAACTCCAAGCTTTATTTATAACATCCTTATGAAAATTACAGTCGAGTTCTCAGTTCTTCATAAGAGAAACAACCAAAAACAATAATACACCAACCCCTTGGAAGTGTATGCGAGGGGGAATATATACAATAGGTTTTACAAAATATATGAATGCTGAGTCATTTGATACATTAACTGTGCTCACCAACTTTTACAAATATCAGATAAGAAAGTTATTGCTAGTCTGAGTGTAAGATAAATGGTCTTTAATGTTGTCAGGCCTCTTCTTGACCTTTGGAAGAGAGTGAGTCGGTTGAGCGTTTCTGCTTTAATGCTGAATGATGTGAATGATGTGTCTTTACGCTCTGTCATGCTAAAGATTTTCTCGGCCCTGCTACCTGTAGCTGTCGTTACTGCTTTTGGTGGTTGAATCTTCATGCTGAGCTGGCTCATTCCACCTTTCTATCATAGTATCTGTATCACACTTTCTGAATATGATGACTTATATATTTTGATGACAAAATTTAGATGAAACCTCTTGTTTATAATAATAATTGTATCATGGAGGCCCACCAATCCTGTGTAGGCAATTGATGCCTCAAAATTGCATCCATGGTCTCATCTGCCTCTGTGTATTTGTAGAAATTCGGAGGCGTTTCAAACAGATGGTTTATCTCATTCATAATAAAGAACAGATTCTCTATTCTGTCATAGAGACTTTGCCCAGATGCTGGCCCTGTTTCCTGTGAGCTACTTGATCCTTGGCTGATCTGATTTTTGGCAAATGCGTTCACCCTCTTTGCATAAACTTCATGTGATAGAAGTTTTCCTGCACTGTTGAGTAAGCTGGGGAGACCTCTGCCCTGTAATGCAGCAAATTTATCCATGAACCTGTTTACCTCTGTTTGCATATCTTGGCTCCTTCTGTCCAATGTCTGTACCAGGATTTTCAGTGTGAGGACCCTCTTAACTAGCTGGGTAGTCTCCGTCCTGCTGGTGATCCCAATTGCTGCCAGCTGAGGGCCTGTCTTGTTATTGAGCACATTGATCAATCTATTGGCTACCTCAGGCATACTGCCTAGAGATGCCCTTGCTCTTTGCACTTCCCTTTGTGCTTTACCTATGAGCTCCATTTGCTCATGAATGGTTTCAATGTATTGCCATTTGTCCGTTATTGATTGGCCAATGTGGGTCCACAAAACTCTTCTGATCTCACCCACCACTTTGTCAAGGGTGAGCTCCTTCTCCAGCTCTTTTATTCTTTCCTTGAGAGTTTTTATTTCTCTCCCTTTCTCAGCCACATTCTGCTTTTATTTATCATATTTTTCATTTAGCTTGGCCAACTCATCTTTGGCTCCATTCAGTTCTGTCATCTGGGCCTCTAGGGCCTGGACCTCATTTAACAATTTCTGCATGTCCAGGCTTGGAGCCTGCTCTATAGACACTGCTGTTGTTGATGTTGATGGTGCTGCTGCTGATGTAGACGGTTCTGCTGCTGCTTCTGTGTGAGGAGGAGTGGTCTTTGGAGGCTCCTCAAGGTTAATAACCTGTGGAGGGGGTTAGAAGTCTGACCTCCCTCTTTCTGCTGTAGGGCTGCCTGTAGTGCAGCCTCAGTGTCTTCCAGCCTCCCTTCTGTCTGCACTAGTTGTTTGTGCAGTGCTACCAGCAATGTAGCTATTTCTTGTTCTTGCTTCTGCTGAGCAACCTCATCTGTTTGGGGGTGAATGGTTGTTGGGAGCTTTACTTTCTTTCTTAGGGCTGCCAGGTCTGCATCCTTATCTCAGCAGTGATTGATGGCTTTGGGATCCTTGGGTCTGCCCCAGCTCTATAATTATATCTCCAAGCTTGATCCTGTTGTTCTTGGCAAGGAGGATCCTTCTTCCAACTCTGTTGGGCTGTATGTCTTTAGGCTGTTCTTCCAGTCTTTTTGGCCGACATTGTCTTGTCTGCCAACGTTGCATAGACCATTTCACCCGTTTGCTTATGGAGTTCTATTTGGTCCATAGGGTGAATGTCTTTTGCAAGAACCTCCAGGTTGGTTCTTATGTAATCTGCAGCTAACTGTGGCTGCACCGTGGTGGGTCTGAAATGACTCATGGTCATTTTTCCTTCTGAAATGACATAGGCTGCCATGAGCCTCTGCTGATTTGTGGGGGCCATCTTTAGCAACTGATTGTAGATTTGTTGCCTGAACGGCTCATTTCTTCTCTTGATATCGGTGAACTATTGCTTGATGCTCACCTCTACTTTTCTTTGATGGCTTGAGGAGCTAACCTCTCCTCCAAGATTTCTCTCTTGTTCTTGCTGAAAGGAACTAGCAGATACCTCCATGCTTGGTGGGCCCATTATCACCGACTGCCCCATAAGCATTTCTTCTTCAGAGAGGGGATTTAATCTCTGCCTTTTCTCCCCTTGATTAGTGGACGTTGTAAGGGGAGTCTCCTGCTCTCTGTCCCTCTTCTTTCCTTTTTCCACTTTTTGTGGAGTCTGGAGTACTGAGGTCTCCACCATCTTCTCTTGCCCAGAAGGCATGTTCTGTTGAGCCTGTTGCTCAGTAGGTGCTGGGGCCTCAGCCATTTGTTCTTGCTGCATAGGCTGCCCCTCTCCTTGAGGCTTTTCTTGCTTTTCTTGTTGCTGTTCTTGTTGCTGCTCTAGTTGCTGCTCTACCTCCTTTTCTGTTTGCTGCTCTGTTTGTTGCTGTGCTCTAGGAGGTGATTGTTCCTGCTCCACCTCCTTGCCCTTGCCTTTATTTGTTTCTTGTTGGGCAACTCTGGCTACTTGCTGCTGGGCTGTGGAAGATGAGGCAGCTGCTCCAATTTGCCTCTGACAGGAGGAAGAGACATGTCCACAATGTTCCAAGTCAACCTGTTTCTCAATATTGCTAGTTTCTCTTCTTAGCATTTCTTCTTTGCTAACTGGCTCTTCTAATGTGCCTTCTTCCCAGCTTAGGGCATTGGCATACTTCTCAACATGAGGGATTTTCACATGGACATAGCCACCCAATTTATACTTTATCCTCCTAAGGGAAATGAAGTGATTAGGGTCATAAGGCACCCACTTG
>APFE031620016.1:3655-35817 GCA_000404065.3 Pinus taeda | reverse complement strand
AAAGAGTCTCATAGGGACATATTTTGGCAGCCTATAGGGACTCAGCTCACAGCCATATACTCTGATTACTGTATGGTGTTGGTAGAAGTACCAATCACCAATGCTGTATGCCTTGCTGATCCTCCAGGATTTCTCTCTTGTTCTTGCTGAAAGGAACTAGCAGATACCTCCATGCTTGGTGGGCCCATTATCACCGATTGCCCCATAAGAATTTCTTCTTCAGAGAGGGGATTTAATCTCTACCTTTCCTCCCCTTGATTTGTGGACATTGTAAGGGTAGTCTCCTGCTCTCTGTCCCTCTTCTTTCCTTTTTTCACCTTTTGTGGAGTTTTAAGCACTGAGGTGTCCACCATCTTCTCTTGCCCAGAGGGCATGTTCTGTTGAGCCTGTTGCTCAGTAGGTGCTGGGGCCTCAGCCATTTGTTCTTGCTGCATAGGCTGCCCCTCTTCTTGAGTCTCTTCTTACTGTTCTTGTTGCTGTTCAACCTCCTTCTCTACTTGCGGCTCCGTTTGTTGCTGTGTTCTAGGAGGTGATTGTTGCCGCTCCACCTGCTTGCCCTTGTCTTTATTTGTTTCCTGTTGGGCACTTCCGGCAACTTGCTGCTGGGCTGTGGAAGATGAGGCAACTGCTCCAATTTGCCTCTGACAGGAGGAAGAAACCTGCCCACAATGTTCCAAGTCAGCCTCTTTTTCAATATTGCTAGTTTCTCTTCTTAGCATTTCTTCTTTTCTAATTAGCTCTTCTAAGGTGCCTTCTTCCCAGCTTAGGGCATTGCCATACTTCTCAACATAGGAATTTTCACATGGACATAGCCACCCAATTTGTACTTTATTCTTCTAAGGGAAATGAAGTGATTAGGGTCATAAGGCACCCACTTGAAGCTAGTCTGAAGTCTGAGGGTCTCTAGAATCCTATCAGCTTCCTTCCACCTTTCTTCCTGCTTATTGTACAAAAAGGGACCCAGCTGATTTCTTACTTTTAGCTGCACCTTCTTGTTTTTAGCTTGGAAATGGACAAAGTCTGCATTTCCAAACTGCCTGAAGTACTCTAGGGCAAAGAGTCTCATAGGGACATATTTTGGCAGCCTATAGGGACTCAGCTCACAACCATATATTCTGATTACCGTATGGTGTTGGTAGAAGTACCAATCACCAATGCTGTATGCCTTAGAGAGTTGAAGGATTCTCTGCATTTCATCTGTCAATCTTGGGGGAGGGGCACCCAACAACAATGTCATAGCTGGATGAATGAACAGATCAATAAATTCACAATAGGTGTAGGGTGAACAAGGCAGAAGATGGAAAACTGAAGTCCAAAACACAACTGACCTTAGGCGTCCCTTGGCATCTAGCTTATTTAGAGGGACCGGGAAGGCATCAGGCTGATAGAATAAGAATAAATGATATATGTACCTGGTGTATTTAAAAACCTTTTCCCTCTCCAGATTCATAAATTTCTCATGAATCTTATTGGAAATGAAAGTAGCAAAGTCATAATGTACAGCAGGAGGCATCCCTGGGGAGAAAATGGATAGCATTGCTATGATGGTTTCATCCACATCCTCATATGTCCCATAACCTAGGATGTAACTGATCAAATCTACCATAATTTTCCCCAGCTCATTAAGATATGGATATGCTATGGGAAGGGGAGCAGTCATAGATTGATACTCAGGCTGAATAAACAATTGGTTAACCCTGGAAATCTGATCCCTGGACAAGTTGCCCCCTTTTGTTATCAGGTCCTGGAGGGAGAGAGGAGTCAGGGGACTTGTAGTATGAAAGTGCCGCATTTCATTGATAGCCTCAGGGGTGATATGGAATAGTACTGAGCCTGGGCGGCTGAGGACAACTCTCTGATCGGGATCATAACTGGACATGCATTTTTTTATCAAGTCTGGTAGGACATTGACTTGAGGGAGGTTGTAAATGGGTATGTGGGAATCCCAAATTCCCAAGGTGTCAGCCCCACTGAGATGTTGGGCCTTTAATTCATTCATCAGGTGAATATTAAACTTGGCTGTCATGGGCATGGAGTCTAACATCTGGTAATCTTTATCACCTAGGGCTTTCCACTCCAGCTCTCTATGTGGGGCATTCAGAGGTTGAATATATAGGACTATTGGTGTCTCCATGGCTAAGCAGTGGTTATGACTTGGTGCTGAACTAGTTTTAGCGGGCAGGAGACCACAGAGGGTTAACTTTGCAGAGGTAAAAGGGTAATGAGGTGTGATAATGGTGCAGAATGCTTAACAAGAGTAATTTGATAGATTGCAGGAGCAGGCAACTCAGTTTTCCTGGTGAATTATGTTGTTTTAGGTTTACAGTCCACGAATGCACGAACAAAAATGGGAATTTGGGGAAGGGTAGATATATGTGGGTTCAGCAGGTGAAATTAGACCCTGCAATTGTGGGGAATGCTAGTTTTCCCCGGAATTTAGTGGTAAAAACAAGTTTGTTTTACTCTTGTGAATTCAGTTTTGGAGAAACATGGACGTAACTTAACTCTAAAAGGATGATCTGGGTAAATACCTGGTGAATTGTCGGTAATGGTGACAAGTACAGGTGGGTTGTAGGTGGCAGCGCTCTTCAGGTCGATTTCAGCAGGTTGGCGACAGTGGACGTAATTCTCATGCAGAGGAGAGCAATGGTTCTTTCAGTGAGAAAATGAGAAAAACGCGAAAAAACGGCTAAATATGGACTTTTGGCTCATTGGCGCACTTTTTGGATGACGTCATCAGGTGGGGTCAGGGTCGGGTGACGTCAGCATGACGTTATCGGGTGACGTGGCAGTATGTGAGTGGTCCACGGGGATTTCATAGGTGGCAGACATGCAGGAGCGCTGGCGGTCGGGGGTGCTGATAGGGTGCCAAACGGACGTGACATGGGCGGGCCGTGGCGATGGCGTGGGCAGGCAGTTTAGCGGAGTGGTAAGCAGGTTTTCTCGGACTGCCGTCTATACGGTCGCGGTATTGTCAGAGGGCACTCCGAAAGACTCTAGGGGGTGATGCGTGGTGGAGGCCTTACGTCACCCTCTGACAGTTTCTCGGAAGGTAAATTTCGGGCGCTAATGCCCGTCCGATACGATGTGGGCCGTCGGATGGGAAGGCCTAGATCCGACGGTTGACGGAACGATAAGGTGTACGGGCAATATTCGACGGCGGGGAGAATTAAATATTATTTTCTTTTGAAAATCGCACCTGGCGGAAACTTTGGAAAAGTGGGTTTTCCAGGTTGTTTTCAGCATTTGCGGGTTAAATGGGTTTTTACAAAGGTTTATAATCAAAGTG
This sequence comes from Pinus taeda, assembly GCA_000404065.3. Taxonomy (NCBI): domain Eukaryota; kingdom Viridiplantae; phylum Streptophyta; class Pinopsida; order Pinales; family Pinaceae; genus Pinus; species Pinus taeda. The sequence continues at coordinate 32,528 of APFE031620016.1, read as the reverse complement.
GGTTTAAGGCTATTAACTCGAGCAAATCTTGGATTAATCCCTAGGATTAATTCTTTGGCGCTCTGTGGGTTGCGCTCAAATGTTTTTTAGCGCATGAAGACCTTCAAAATCACACCTAGAGCTATAATGCTCGGGGGTGGGGATACTTAGATTTTTTTTGGGTTTTTTGCAAGTTTTGCATAGTAATAGGGGAATAGGGGGTATGGGGAGTTAGATAGTAATAAGTTAGTAGTTAATATGAATGAAAGAGGTGGATGGGGGGGAATACTGAGTTTGTATGAAATTAACTTAGTCTTTTAGGAAGTAGATCAAAATGAAAAGAATTTTTCACAAGAAATGTGGCTATTAAAGAAACTAGACCCAACAAAATACTTTGATTTTCTTTGTGAAGCTGGGTGGCATAGGGATGTTAGTCATGAGGGTGGTGGGGAAAACTGGAAGTTAGACATGCTTCATTAAGTTGTTGTAACACTGCTGTGAATAGAACATCTGCATTGGCATCATGTTTTACCTTTCCTTTAGGCCAGTGAAATGCCACAAACCATGCTTTCTGTAACCCCATCTACCTACCCACTCTATTGCCTAGCATTTTTTGTTACTCCAAGGAGGGTGCACTTAGATTTGCAAACCCTTTTGTGCCTTTTTCTTTTTCTTTGGCTTTCTTTTGATTTTCTATCTAAAGCTACCCTTATTGCTTCCAAGGCCCCAGATTAAGCAGTTGGGAACCTTCTTTCACTACTTATCTACTTTACCTGCCAAGATTAAGCTGTTTGGATAGGCTTATTTCTCTAATCTACAACAAAAATTGAAACATGGCATGACCCAGCTTAGGCTGTTGGATCACCCATCCAGAAGTAGGGCAGCATTAACCAAACAAGTATCTTTCTTCCACAAGAATATGAGATCTTTGCATCACCAAAGTAGATCATATTGGCACTTCCCTTGCCAATCATGAAAAATGAAACCTATTGGTATAGGTAGCTAACAGTATCCACTAAGAAATACTATTGGGATATTAAGAGAAGATGGGAGTTCTAACATAGAGGATGAATAAGAGGGGAGATCAAGAGATCAAGAAGAAATATAGAACAAATCAAAGAAAGGAACTGAAAGAGATCAACCCAGTTCGAGTGTCATGAACCATTCAAAGTGCCTAATCAAAATGGAAGCGAAGGTTTATATCAAGCCATACTAAGGAGATATTGACACTATGAAGCTAACTCACTAGTGGAAACAATTATAAGTTTATTTTAGTGTTCACCATATATAGGAAGAACATAATATTTAATTTATGTATTTGAAATTATAGAGCCATGCCTTGACCTAGAGGGAGAACCATATGGGGGCCTTAAGTTTGGAGGGATACCCTCTAGTGGATAAGTGGGAGGACTTTAAAACCCTTATAAAGTCCCAATTTTACCTATTGGGTATGTAGAGGACTAGAGGGTTCAACGGAACTACTTTAGGCAGATGTAGGGTTAGAGTATATAGGAGTACACCAAAAAATTTAGAAAGATGGACTAATGCTATTATCTCCCTAAAGAACCCATATGGAATCCTTAAGTATATGGGGGAGTCTACATAGCTATATGAAGAACCAAGTGATATTTTTCAAGCCTAGATCAACGGATGAAGCTTGGGTATATTCATAATACCTGGAGAAAATAGGCCTGAAGAAAAGGAAATCAAGTGGATCAAAGCTATGATGTCCTCGATCCCTAGGAAGGTGACACTAGTAACCTAGAATCTGTTTTTCCAATTAATTTACCAATTGTCCCAATAGAAGCACATAATTTCTTATTTTCATTATTAAACCCTAGCTCACTAGTAATGACCCTATGACTCTGTGGAAACCTTGTTTTAATTATATTACCTAACATTAATCCTAGCTTTGAATTCATTAAAATGTGTATAATTAATGAAGAAACAATGTATCTATTAATATCGTATTTAGGGTTTACACACACATTAACTCAAAGCCACGAACAACAATTATAATTAACAAAGAAACCCTAATCAGAAAATGGCATGAACCACATCACCATTTTGCATTCCACAACTAGTGTTTTTGCACAAAAGTTAGCGTTTAAATGAAACACAATACCTTCATGCAAAACATAATAAAGTACACATAAATACCAAACCCCAATTAGGGTTTAAAAAAAAATAGTAGGTAATTATAAAAAAGGCAGATAAATACAATAAAATGTAGAATAATAAATAAAATTAGCACACATAAAAAATACGAGAAACATAAAAATGGAGGAAAAGGCCTCAACCTTACTATATTCCTCTAGTAATGCAATCCAATGTATAAATAACGATAATATTACAAATAAATACATGAGGAAGTTTGTCTCAAGATAGTACTTCTATCTTGGACATTATGGTTGATAAAATATTTCAACCAAACACTAATCTAGGAGCCTAACTAGTTGGAGAGAATCTCTCAACCAACTAGGCCTAAACTGACTCCTAACCATGAGGAACAAACTCAATCTAGAAAGGTAGGATTAAATCTAACTTTCTTGATTTTACTTAATTTAATTGTTTTGGACTTATAATTGTTTTCATCACATGAAAGTGAGGCTAACATTCCCCCCCAATGATAAGTCCAAAATAAGAATGAGGAACCATCTTCCAAGTTCTCATGTTGAAACTCTTGTTCCTCAAAAACGCTTCCTGAAAAACTGCCAAAGCTGGATGTTGAAAAAGCTCCAATTAGAAGAGAACATGAGTCAGTTGAAACTCTGAGTCATCACTAAAATTTTTCTTGACAACTCCATCATGTGCCAAGCTGCAAAAGGATCCATCTGTCCTTTGCTTTCAATCAACATCCTTTGTCCACTGACAAAATATTGAGAATGCCCACTAGTGAATTTGTTGATGTTAAAACTGTCCACTGGCTGATTTGTTGTTGATGAATGCCCACTGGCTAATTTGATGATGCCCACTAGCTGATTTGCTGATGACGACCACTGGCTGATTTGAATATGCCCACTGGTTGATTTTGATGATGTTGTCGAGACTTTCAGTCTGACAACCACCCTTAATTACATTATCATTTCCCGTCTTTGTTAGCTGAAAGGAGAGACAATCATCTGCACTTGATTTCTGAACTCTGAACTACCCCCCTTCAGGTGTAGGAGAGTTTCACTGTTGTACTCTCGCTTTTAGGTGCATGAGAGTACCATCTTCAATTGACTATTGGCTACAATAGTTTAGATTGAATACTATTGTAAAACGTGTACAATCATTTTACGGTTGACGACCATTCCCAAGGATCAATCCTTACATAATTGATCTTTAATCTAGCAGGTTGGTCTTGTTCACAACATTTCTCTGATGAATGATTTTGCTTGCCACAATGGTGACAAGGATGGAGATCAAAACAATGATCTTCAATGTGACCTTTTCTTTGACAATGTTTGCATGTGGGTTTGTCTTCCACTTTCTCATGGCTTGTTGATGTTATTTAATCAAGAAATCCTCCACTAATCCACTTGACTGGCTTATAATAATCTAGGATATGCAAGTTGTTTTCATCTTTGTCATATCCTAATCCTCGTCGATTTTTGTTACTCTGGAGTTCTTCCCACAACTTGATTATTGGTTTGGAAGAAGCAAGTCCAATTTGATCATGAACAATTTCTACACTTGAAGTTATTTGGATGAGTGACTTGGAATCAACATATTTATATTCATCTATATAGTTGAAAGACTTGGAAGCATCACTCTTTTGTTGAAACTCATCTCTTTGTAGTTGCGACTTTAGTTGAAAGAACTCAATTGTTTCATGTGCTTGTTGTAGATTCATTGAAATATCAGTAAGAGTTGCTTTGCTGATTTGTACCATGTCTTCAGAAGTTGAGAGGATCAAATTGTTAATAATATTTAACAACATAATGTTTTTCACCATGTGAACTCAATGGAACTCACACTCGCTTGCTCTTGATACTCGTTGGATTTTTAGAACTCGCTCACTTGAATGCATGATCTTTCTTACTTGAATTCACACTCGCTTGCTGTAGATATGAACAGGCTCGATTATTGTTTGAATATCACATTTTCTTTCTTTAGAGTTGAACTTGCTCACTTGATGCTTTCTTCGACCAACTTCAGGATCGCTTGATGTTGTGAACTTTGTACTTACTTGAACTCACTCTCTTGATTGATCAAAAGAACGGTGTCAAATACTATCGAAAATGCACCCAAGAGAAATGCTTACAATGACTTGAATGACTCAGTTAAAAACAATGGATTCACTTAGTTTAATTGATTCCCTATCAATTCAAAGCTTGGGTGTCGGTTTCAACTGAGAATGCACCCTAACAATTCAACTCAATTTGACTTTGATTACAATCCAACTTACAAATTATGATTTGTAAGTTACAATTTTGTATTGAGCCTATTAAAAAAAATGGTGCAAGTGCAATTTCCAAAACAAATTCTTTTGAATTGATGCAAATGTTGTTGATGTAGATGACAACTTCATTAACTTGATTGGATGTTGATGTAGAATTTCCTTTGACAACTTGACTATGTATTGCTACTTCTTGATTTCTTGTAGTTTGCTTGATTACATAAGCTTGAATGGAATTGATTATGTGCATGCATTGCCTTAGTTTGTTGTGTACTTCATGTGTATCATATTAGAAGGATAGTGTCAAAACTAGAAACAAAAAATAAGCTACATCAAGAAGCATGCACCATCACAAACATACACATGGTGTACCTAAGATCCCCTTATTCAATTTCTGGCAGATCTAGGACACATCAACACCACAAAATATATGTCTTTATTAAGTATTTGAGTACATCAACCTTTCATCTTTACAACATCTTCATTGAAACTTCTCAAGCACAAAGTTTGAGAACTTCTTTGAGGTAAATTGTCTTCAAAAGACTAGATGTTCACTGACTCAATTGCACTCAAAATATCTCTCAAAATAAAATATTACTTTAGATTATAATAATAACTTTCTCTAAAAAATGTCACTTATCACTCCAAAATTACAAAATATACCTTATCTCTTATCTCTCCGCACCTTATTTCTCCACATTACAACTTATACCTTATCACTCCATTGAAAAAGATTCACTTTACTTGAAACAATTTATGCAATCACTTTATAAAGTGAATTGTTTTCCAAAGCTCAAATTTTGCTTACATTAAAAACACACCTTATCTCTCGTGGAGAAAAAAAAAAAAAATTCCCAAAAATATTAGTTTACACTTTTCACCCATGAAGTAATATATTTAATATAAAAAAGTGGCCATATTAAAAACTTCAAACGTAAACTTCATGTGTTGACTTACGAATTTGTTTATTTCTTTTACCTTTGACTTCCATGCTGCAGGACTTTAGGACTTTAAAACAAAGATTGTAGAAGAAGAAGCATGGCTCAAGAATGTTAAGATAATTCGAATTAACAAAAATGGCATCCTTACCTCAAGCATGATTTACCTCCAACGTGATTGGAAGTAGAGTTATGAAGTGCTAGGTGCGTTGACCATGGATCAAACACATGACCTTCAAAGATCTTCAGTCTGACGCTCTCCCATCAAAGATACAGATCGAACACATGCTGATGATTTGAACTTTGTCAATAGAATGTGCAAACAACTAACAAGAAATGATTAGCAAAATTCACATGATAGACAAATCATAAACAATAGTTGCTCTCCGAGGTAGTCTTCCACACAATTCTTTGTTGGGTTTTGAGTGATAGTAACGCCTTTTCTACATCTGTAACCTTCAACTTTTTTGCAAACAGATTACCCATTTTTTTTCTTTTTAGCTCCGTTTTCCACAAAAATCAAATATATAATTAAAAACCCATGAAATAGTTTAATTGCCTTGTTGTTCATTGCTTCAAATCGCAACAATGCCGATTCCTTCCAAGGGAGTTTAAATTCCTCAAAATGGATTTTTTTACACATGAAATCATATCAATTGCAGAGAAACTCGGTGTATATGTTTGTCAGATCACAATTTTTTTTGTTATTGCGCCTCCTTCCTAGCTATGTAAATTGAAAATTGGGCATTACCTTCAATGGCTGGGTGTTTCCCTTCTAGAAGTAAGTCCATCAACAACGAAACACTATTATTTAGATCCGGGTGTATTTTCCTAGCTTTCAACTACACTGGATCGACCCTCCAACACACTCGATGTCAATTCCCCATATCTTTTCAATTATAAGAAAGTTATAGGATTAATACCTTCTGGTGATCTGATCCATATAATATTTCAAGCCGATGCTTGATTACAATCAGTTCAAAATTGATCATTAATGGCAATTCTTCATTCAATGAACAACAATTCAATGCAACAAAACACCTTGGTTACAAAGATTCTCTCTCAATTGTAATTGAACACACACAATGCAGAGACAATCAACCCATTATAATCACATATATAGGAAGATATCATAAACAATTGGCCAATCCTAGTTCAGGAATTTATCAACTCTGCATTATACGAACCTTGATTTGGGTACTTTATTACAAAACCTGGTGATGTTGTATTGCTTGAAAAAGATATTCAGTTCAACCAACTAGAAGGTAGGTATCCTTATATGCAACATCTAGATTCCTGAATCATAATGCTTCAAACAGACTTCAATTTCACACAGCATCGCACAATTGCCACAACCATTTGTAAGACAAAAGACGACATGCATAACAATTATTCATAACTCACCATAGAGAGATCCACACTCAATAAACTGGCTCTGTTCTTCGACATATGTTGCACATGTTTCCATTATGTCGAAGATCTCCACACTGCTATTGCTTGAACTCCTGGCAGCAAGCTCTCTTTGACACGTCAACTTTCCTCACACACGTGGTCAAGTGCCTTTTTTAGTACAATCACTCCCTTAAAACCACCCACGGGACCTCTCCACACATTGATGGCTTATTTTTGTAGCTTTCCAATAGGTAGCCTCCTCAGGTTGTTTCAATGCAGAGCTGGTCACATTTCTCTTTCGATGATACATTCAACTCCACACGATGCCACGTATTTCATAAACAATTTATTTTTATAACAGGCATGAATCTTCTCGCTCTAATACCACATGTTTGATAATAAATAATATTAACACACATAAAAAATACTAAAAACATAGAAATGGCGGAAAATACCTCAACCTTACTATATTCCTCTAATAATGTAATCCAATATACAAATAATGATAATAGTACAAATAAATACATGAGGAAGTTTGTCTCAAGATAGTACATCTGTCATGGACATTATGGTTGAGAAAATATCTCAACCAAACACTAGCCTAGGAGCCTGACTAGTTGGAGAGAATCTCTCAACCAACTAGGCCTAAACTGACTTCTAACCATGAGGAACAAACTCAATCTAGAAAGGTTGGATTAAATCCAACTTTCTTGATTTTAATTAATTTAATTGTTTTGGACTTATAATTGCCTTCATCACATGAGAGTGAGGCTAACATAAAATGCACAATTAGACTTATTTTTATTCAAAAACCAATTGGTTGTGGGCTCTCCACATTCCACCTAGCCAGAGATGATGTGGTTCATAAATCTCAACCATAGGCCACTCCCGAGCTAGGATTACAACTCCACAATAAATGGTATAAACCAAGACACACATACACAAAAAAAATTGGGCCAAGGTACCAACCCAAACAACCACAAACTCGAACCTACAATCTCACACCCCCATTAGCCCATGCCCAAATGTTGCACCCCTTCCCTACAACCAACAATCCCTTGATTGTGCAACCACCTCTAGGTTGACTTACCACCGTCCATGGACAGTTTCGACTCTATCACTCCAAGAGATCTTGATTCTCTCAAAGGCTCTAGGTATCCTCTAGGCCCAAACAAAAATAGTCCCTAGTCAGTTACAGAACCCAAGCATAGGTATCACTAACTAGTCACTAAACCGAGTCCACACCAGAACTCCATGGCTGCTAGAGTGAATACACTAATTCCAATCCCTAGATGTAATATACATTGAATAATCCTTTGTAATGTCCAAATAAATGCATGCATATCTTCACAAGCCAAAAATTCACATTTTTACAACTACATGGCCTCGCTCTTCCATGTGGCACCCCTTGAGATCATGTGTGCCCTAGCTTCCCTCTTCACCTACCAACATCACCTCACCCTGTTTCCTTTGCCATCATGGAGTTACACACCCCCCATACTCTTTACCATGGAGTGGGATCCATAGCCAAACATTATTTTACTGATATATATTTAATTACACCATAATCACAAATCCAAGTTCTCTAGCCTCACAACCTATAAAGGCATGCATATCTATCTATATATATACATATATATATATATATATATATATATATATATATATATATATATATATAAATATAATATAATATATTTATATATATATATATATATATAATATATATATATATATATATATATATATTATATATATTATATATAATATATATATATATATATATATATATATATATATAGGCAGTTGGCCTCAAAAAATATTTATCATATTTACATGGGCATGAAATCTACCTAATATGACTTGTCTCACCAACCTAAATATAATGGTCCTCATACACATTATATAGGCACTTTGGAATTAATGTATCATAACCTGACCCATTTCCCTAATCGTGTGGATACTTCTAGAGGCGCACCGGTCTCAATATCACACATACATGCATATGCATCTCAAGGGTCGGGAAAAGGTATTACATTACCCCCCACCCCCCTAATTATGCACTTCCCTTAGTGCATAATATGTCCATAATTTGAATCTGCTACTACATATTGACTTGACCCCACAATATGTAGTCGCACGTCCATGTCATCATCCATGGTTTCATCTGGGGGAATCCTCCATGCTTTCGGTGCCACTTGCACACCAATAAGGTTAGGAGGTCCTTGCTTCATGTTGACGAGCATGCAATCCTAGCACCATCATTATCATGCCAAGAGGAAATCAAACAAATGGAATTAATACCTTCCATATTTCATTTTAAACACACACACACACACACACACACACATAGATATATTATTTCTTTTAGAAAGAGAAAAAGAAACCAAATGCATATTATCATTAATAAAATAAGATACTGAATTATTTTTTTCATGTAATTTAAAAACCATAGCTGGATATCAAGTGCCTCAACCACATACATTATCCTTACATGAAATTCCTGCATACAACCCCTATATACAAACATATTTCTTTAGTTTTTATTCTAGCATTTTCGGTTAACTTCATTCATGCATCCTTGTCTAAATTTAGATAGTGGCCTATCCTATCAAATTTGTATCAAACTTATTACAAAGTTGTTACAAGGTGTTATAACACCTGTTATCCCTAATATTCATACTTTTTATGACCTTCATAAAACTTGTCATAACCTTTCATAATCTTTCCATAACATCTATTATGGCCTGGTTACAACCATGTTGTATACCTGCCATGACTTGTCATAACTTGTCATAATCTTGCAATAAAACCTATTATGGCACAATTATAACCTTGATGTATACTTGTTATGACTTGTTATAAGACCTATCACCACCTATCATAAGCCTTATATAGCCTATGATAAAATTTTCATCCTCTGTGAACAATCACTTATTGTAACATGTAATATACTTGTCACTTTCCTATGACTAGTTCATTGGTTGTAACTTGTTGTACCTATTATAACCTATAATATACCTACCACTTACCTATGACCAATTTGGTACAACTTCTTACCAAGCTATTATTCCATGTAGGAAATCTATTATACCACATGTACCCTAGTTATACCACCTGTATCCCTAAAAAAACATGTATATATGATCTTGTTACAAAACTATCGTCACTTGTCACAATTCTGTGACACCATGTGCATGAACCTATTTTGCAGCCAAGTATACTGATTTTATAGTGTTTTTCTTGTGTTATTACATAAATTATTTGATTCTACAACCCTTACTTCTCATTTTAGGGTAGTTCAGTAACATACATAATGCTTTATGTATTCCAAATCAGAGTTCCTGTAACACCCTCCTCCCACATCTACCCAAGTAACTAGCCAACCGAGGTACATATGATTGGATTCAACCTCTTATGTGACCTTAAGTAAGTGGAATCAACAGAAATATCACATACAATCATCCAACATCAGCTTCAGAATCCTCAAGAGACAAGTCAACCACTCCGACAACCTTTTCTTGGGTCCCACAGATCTTCTGGATATCTTAGGCCTCAGTTGCTCCCATGCTATGGGCAAGAGAGCATCCAAAAACCCAAATTTGCTCTCACAGGCTTGCCTTCCAGCAACCAGAGGCTAAAATTTCTAGTTTTGTGCTAGAGATTGCGGGATTTAAGCCATTTTTTCAAGCCTAGAGCCCAGGTCACTTCCCAAAATGGAGTTGTAGCTTAAAATCACTAAAAGTACAGGGAAATAAGACCTTAACTAGACCCCTACTAGCCATAGAAGAATTTCCTCAAAGATATCATCAACATGTAACCTACAAGTATAAACAACAAAATTAAGTGTAGGGATCTCATAATTATCTGAGAATCGCTATTAACCATTGTTCCCTCAAGTCATTTGTTGCATTATCATCTATTAGGTCATAGACACATTATCCACTCATATACAAGTAAAAGCATGCTAAGAGCCATACATAGATGCTGCCAGAAAACATACATATAACCAACATAATAGGAATAGAAATATCATAGAAATATCAGCCATAAAATCCACATATACATCAGTACATTTACACACGAAAATCAAGGGAATGAATTTCTCATTAATTAATACAATAAACCAACCGAAGATGGCACTACCACATTCAACCGACCATAGATTTGATGAGCCAAGTTTCTCTTCAGCCAATCACACCTATGCCATATTCCAAGCATGAATTTGGGACTCATAGAACACACCAAAAAAACCAACAAGAATGGATGACACTAGAGTTCTCTACCTACACCATGAGGAGTTTGAGTGTCTCCTTGTATCTTGGGATTTACCACAATCCATAGCCTGATCCAGGGATCACTGAGCCCTACAATGAGACATACTCTCCAAGATTTACCATACATCACATCTCGGGACTACTAGGCTCAACGTAGAGAAAATATACCTCTTGGTTTTACTGTATATCCTACCATTCACTAGCAAGGATTCCTAGGTCCATTGAGGCACATAATATAGCTTTACCACAACCCACAGTGCAGTTCAGGGGTTACTAGGACATTGGATTTACTATGATCCACAATATGGTTCAGGGACCACTAGGCCATGTTTTTGTTAATTCAGAGATCCACCCTACTCAACCTCGAATCCAATTCGACCATCCCACATTAACCGAATACGAGAACCCATCTCCTGAAAGCCATCAGGAAATGATAAGGCTAGGCTGAAGAACATTGTCACACCTGGAAAAACCCATGCCATGATAAAAAAGAACCACATGAAATCCCATGCATGCCAGATATATTTGGGAAAATACACATGCAAGTTGATACCTGCAATGAAGTTTGCTGTAGCTGTTAGGCTGCTATACTACTAGTGTAACCCCTTATTGTTATTAGTACAACCTCCTTATTATATTTTTGTACCCATGTAGTCCCCATATTGTTACTATTGTGCCCCATAGAAGCACACTATTGTTATTATTATGCCCTTACATTATTATTGTTATGTCGGCTTTGATTATATGATGACCCCTTAGACTCCTATATATAGAAAGGAGGTCTTTTCATTTGTATCATTAAAAAATTGTTCATTTATGTAGTGTAAAGGAGGTTTCCCCCTCGAAGAGGCTGATTTCTAAGGTGTTGATCTATCTTTTCTATAGTTTTGTGAGCTGGTTTCATACCATTTGGTATCAGAGCTTTGGATTCTAGGGTTTCATTGCTCCAAATAGGTCATAGTGGCATTTTCCCTGTAACTCTTTTTTTGCGATGTTTTAGAAACAAACAAGAAAACCAATTTGAGACAAAGTTGCGTTGAACCTCAGGTCTGAATTTCATAGATTTTCGTGCTATATTTGCGGAGATATGATCCGAGGAAGTTGGTATTTTTACAGACTCCTGAATTAAATTCCAAACAGGTGACCTTGGGAAAATCATCATAACTTTTGTTTTGAGCATCAGATTGAACTTTATTAAGAAGTTACAAAAAGAGGACAGACTGTAGTTTCCTGTGTATAGTTTTTAGACCTGAAGGTCAAAATAATGACACGTGGCACCTCATACAAGTTCACTCTTCTAAAAAGGTACATAATCAGGTCATCTTGGGAGATTGTGCATAACTCTTTCTTGGAGAATCTTAATTCGATCATACTAGTGGCATTGGAAAGAGGACATAGAGGGCTATTGTAGGTCACGATTTCAGAACTGGAAGATCCGAATTTACAGAGTTACAATCATTTCAAGATCAAGCTCCTAAAATGAAGAAAAAATTGATATGAGTAAGTTTGATGGCAAGGATCCTGCAACATGGATATTACAGATGGAGCAATTTTTTGATCTCAATAATGTGCAAAACACAGAAAAGGTACATGTTGCAACTTTATATTTGGAACTAAATCAGTTTGTATGGTATCAATGGCTTTGCTCTCATAAACAAATTATCGCTTGGGCAATTTTTACAGAAGAATTGATAGCACATTATGAGGATACAAAAAGCAACACTTTTTTTAGCCAATTGATAAGTCTCAAACAAAAGGGTTATAATGGAGCACATTGAGGAGTTCCAAAAATTGAATCGAAGGGTAAATTTTATTCTAGTGAAGTAAAGGATTGATGTCTTCATAGGGACTTTAAAGGATAGCGTTCAACATGAGGTTCGTTTTTGGGAACCTGATTCATTGGAGGAGGCATTCGAATTGGCAAGAAAAATTGAAAGCGAAATTATGAAAATAAGGAATCCAACCACTCATGACTATAATTATGGAAGTATTTCTTCTCCTAGCCTTCCACAACCTACAAGGCTTACACCACAACAATTAGAAGAAAAAGAGAAAAAGTTCTTTGTTACAATTGTGATAAAAAATGCACTAAAGGTCATAAGTGTGCTGAGAAGAAATTATTTTACATAGAGTATGAAGAGGAGGAAGAAAAGGATCAAGAAACATCAAAAGAAGAGGATATATGCTAGGATCCAACCCCAGAGATAGAAGAAATGAATCTGACCATATCTTGTAAAACATTGGCAATAATTACCACTCAAACTCTCAAGATAGAGGGAAATATCAAGAAGAAAAAGGTTCAAGAAGTGAAAGATCACATCAAAAAAGAAGAAATGAATCCAAACATATCTTGTAATGCATTGGCCGGAATTACCACTCCTCAAACTATCCAGATAGAAGGACATATTAAGAAAAAAAATGTTCAAGAAGTGAAAGATCACAATGAGCATAAAGAAATGAATCAGACCATATCTTGTAAAGCATTGGAAGAAATTACCACTCCTCAAACTCTCAAGATAGAAGGACATATCAGGAAGAAAAAGGTTCAACCGGTGAAAGATCACATCGAGCATCACTAACAACTTCTCCAACTTTTAGAGGATAACGCCACTTTGGTGCAAAATCGAATGAAACAATAGGTAGATCAACATTGTAGTGAAAAATGTTTTGATGTAGGTGATTGGGTATTTTTACTGCTACATCCAAAGAAAGCTATTTATGAGAAGGAAATATTGGCAATACTACATGCACTTGAGAAATGGCAACCTTACCGAATAGGAAGACACTTCAAGGTAAAAATGGATCATGATAGTCTTGAATAATTTCTAGAACAACTATTATCTTTAGAAGAACAGAAAAAATGGGTCACAAATATGTTGGGTTATGAATTTGACATCATCTATAGAAAAGGGAAGAAAAATTTTGTTGTAGATGCACTCTCAAGAAAGGGTGAGGATGTGGAAGTATTGTTTTATGCTAATTCTATTATCCAACTAGATTGGATACACGAAGCAAGGGATGAATGAAAGAAGGACGAAGAAGTATGGCCACTCATTCAAAAGTTGCAGAAGATCCCAATTCAAACAATATTGCCAAAACTTGAATAGGAAGGAAAAATTACATTGGAACCTGGAGTAGTCATAGAAATAAGAACCCGATAGCTACGAAATCGATCAATTTCAGAGTATCTCATCAAGTGGAAAAACATACCCATTGAAGATTCCACATGGTAGGACAAAATTTTTATACAAAAGCATCAAGAACTACTCAAGCGTTGAGGACAACACTTTTTGAAGGAGAGGGGCATGTTAGGCCCCTATACTACCAGTGTAACCCCTTATTGTTACTAGTACAACCCCCTTATTATATTGTTGTACCCATGTAGTCCTCATATTGTTACTATTGTGCCCCATAGAAGCCCACTATTGTTATTATTGTCCCCTTACATTATTATTGTTATGCCGGCTCTGATTATATGATGACCCCTTAGACTCCTATATATAGAAAGGAGGTCTTTTATTTTGTATCATCCAAGAATTTTTCATTTATGTAATGTAAAGGAGGTTGCCCACTTGAAGAGGCTGAATTCTAAGGCGTTGATCTATCTTTTCTATCATTTTGTGAGCCAATTTCTTAACAATAGCTGCTTGATCCTCTCTTTCCCCACTTTATCTTTCCTTCCTCTTATCTTCTTTCTTTTTCTTGCTCTAATGCCAAAGTGCTCCAAGAGAAATCTAAGTGTCCAAGATTGAGAGAAAGAGAGAGAATAATCAGAGAGATCCAAAGCTAAACTGACAAAAGGTTACCAACTGATCCTTAGAAGCCTTTTTATGAATGGGGCCTCTATTTGCTTCATTTCCATTATTTTCCTTCATTGTTCTCCTCACTTGAAACATGTGAACTTTTGTCTCCTTTTTCTCCTAATTTCCACTATTTTCATAATTAAATGTGCCAAAAATGCCAATTTGCCTTTCCAAAGTGATAACAATTTCCTTTGGCAATTTCCTTAGCCATAAACAATCACAAGTGATCCCCATCACTAGGATTCTGCCGAACATTCATCTTGGAATAAGTGACCCATCAACTGTGGTTATTGTTTTTATCTCTTATTACATGGAATTTTCACTAGGGATGTTATAGAACCCTCCCCTATGGGGGACACCATCCTCGGTGTTCAATCTCACATATACCTCAGCAACCCACTAAAAGAAGACATACTACTCATGGAGCTTTATAACATAGCTCAATGCAGTATTTATAATGAAGGACCTGCTCAAAAGAAAAACATTATGACAACATACTGCATACTAAAGCTTTATAGCATAGTTGATTACGATATTTGCAATGATCATCCTTCTGAGTTCCAACCCACTTGACATCATAACTTCATGATAACATAACCACATGATAGCATAGTAAGATGACAACATAATCATAATGACATGACACCCATACTGCTAAGTGGAGCTTTATAACATAGCTCTTGTAGATATTTACATCCATATACATATGTACATATAGCAATATCACCAAAATATATACCAAAAAACATGTACCAAAACATATACGAGAACATCATATCAAGACATATGCCAAAACACCATGTCAAAGCATATATCAAAACACCATATCAAATCATATATCAAAACACCATATCAAAGCTTCTTTGCCTCAACTGGAAAATAAGGAAGTATACATGGCCCACACTTGATCCTCCGTCTCCCATGTAGCTTCATCGGGCCCAAAGTTCTTCCATTGTACTTTAAATTTCTCGATTGCTCGGTTCTGGAGCATGAGAACCTTTTTCTACAATATACACTGAGGCTCTAGTTGGAATTCTCCATCTAGTTCCACCAACAATATAGACCAGTTAATCACATGGTCAACATCCTTAACATACTTTTTAAGAAAATATATATGGAAAATATCACTGACTTTCACTGTCGGAGGTAGTGCAAGTCGATAGGCTATTGGTCCAATCCTCTCAATGATATTTAAGGGTCCACAAAACTGTGGTTCCATCTTGGCACAAGATCCAATTCGCAAGGATCTCTTCTTCAGTTTGATGCGTAAGTACACCTGTTCCCCAACTTGGAACTCCTTAAACAACTCGTTCCTATCTTCATAACTCTTCTGCCTACCTCGTGTTGCCTTTAGATTCTTGTTGATCACTTGCATTTCACTTCACTGGAATGAAATGTGTAACCTTTGTCAACCTATCCATGATAACCATGATGGAATCATGATATCTCACCATCTTCGGCAACCTCGTGATGAAATCCATGGAAATAACCTCCCATTTCCATTATGGAATTACGATCAAGTATAGTGGTCCACTTGGATGTTTATACTTTTCTTTCACTCATTGACAGTCGAAACACCTCACCACAAAGTTTGCTACATCCCTATTCAAATTTGGCCAATAGCAAAATGTCTTTACTATTGTTAATTTCTTCTGATAACTTGGGTGACTTGAATATGGTTTTTCATGAAACTCCCTTAAGATCAACTTCTTGAGCTCACTTTTATCTGGTACATATATCCTGTCTAGAAACCTGACAAAACCATCTACTATAAGACAATAATCCATACCCTATGCACCTGTACTTGTACTACCACTTGTACCTGTACCGCTACATGTACCCGTAATTGCACCTGTAATATCACATGTACCTATACCAACACCCTCTTGCAACTTGTTCCCAATCTCCATATACTTGATATCCTGTTGACCTTCCTACAAGATCCTATCCTATAAGTCTATCCCATAGGATCTCATAGCTTCCAAGTGATGCACCTGTACCTGTCTACTAAGAGCAGCTTCCACCCTATTCTCTTTATCTTTGATGTACCTGATCTCAAAATCAAACTCACTGATCATGGTAAACCATCTAGCCTGCTTGGAATTTAGATTCAGTTAGTCAAACAAATACCTCAATCCAGTATGATCACTCCTAAGTACAAACCTCTTGCCAAGAAGATAGTGTGTCCACATATTCAATTCATGTATGATTGCTACCAACTGAAGATCATGTGTTAGCTAGTTCTTCTCATGCTCATTTAGTTTTTGGGATTCATAGCATACCACCTGTCCATCCTGCATAAGGACTCCACCAAGACCTCTCTTGCAAGCATCCGTGCATACCACAAACTCTTTGTCTGGATCTACAATCTGTAGCACTGGTGCATGTGTCAACAACTACTTAAGTTGCTCAAAGCTATCCTCGCACTCCTCTGTCCATTCGAAATTTTTACCTTTCCTTTTCAATGATGTGATGAGATAAGAAATCTATAAGAAGTTCATGATGAACCTCATATAATAGCCCACCAAACCCATAAGAGATCTCACCTCATTCACACTCTTAGGAGCTACCCACTCCATGATGGCCCTTACCTTCTCTAGATCTACTACAATGCCCTCCTTGGAGACAACATGCCCCAAGTAATGTACCTTAGTCTGAAAGAAACTACACTTGTTGAGATTAACATGCAACTGATGATCCCTCAACAATCTCAACACTACTACTAAATGCTCGACATGCTCTTCCTCTTTTTTAGAATATATCAATATATCATCAATGAACACAATAGCATAATTATCCAAATATAGATGCAACACACTAATCAAACACGTAAATATAGCTGGAACATTAGTCAAGCCAAATGGAACAACAACAAACTCATAATGCCCACACCTGGTCTAGAAAACAATGTTGTAAATGTCCTCTTCTTTGATGCGTACTTGATGGTATTTAGATCTCAGATCAATCTTAGAGAACACTGTCTCTCCCTTCAGCTGATCGAACAAGTCATCAATCCTTGAAAGGGTGCATATTCTTTATGGCCACTTTGTTCAACTACCTATAGTCAATGCATAATCTGAGAGTATCATATTTCTTCTTCACCAAAGGCATCCGTGTGCCCCATGGCCATACACTTGGCCTAATGTATCCCTTGTCCAACATTTCCTTCAACTTAATTGTAACTTGACCAACTCAGGTGTGCTAATCCTCTAATGTGCTTTTGATGTTGGAGCTACCCCTAGCACGGATCCAGGTCCGGGTGTGAAGAAGGACCCTTCGAAGACCTTTTACTTTCGTTATGTGTTGAAATTTCATTTTAAAAGAACATTAATGAATACATCTGCATGGAGGAAAAAAACAATCATCAACACATGAAAACATAAGCCTTGATAACGGAGTTCATCCAGGAGGGACTACGTCTCTCGGCCCCGGTGTCAAGATGGTGTAGGCTGCTGCATTAAGTGTTGTCAATAATGGTGATGTACACAAAGATGATGTCTCGATCATGCAAGGAACAATGCCTTCACACAATAGTGGCTCTAAGAGATATTCCACAACTATAATTCTCAATCAAAAGACTCCTATCAATATGATACAAAAGCATGCATGATGAACATCCTGCCAACATGGCACAAAAGGGATGTCAAGAAAAAGAATGAATGATGTCAACAAGAGTATCCCAACAACATAAAACAAGGGATCCCAAAACATAACATAAAGAGTTATGACAACAAGTACATCACATAAAAGATTCCGCATAACATGAAGCAAGGAATCATGAAAACATGTAATAAACAAGATCCTGCATCAACATCAATCAAGGATCCATGTAGCATAATGTAAAAGAAGAAGTACATGAACAGTAATCATATAACTCACACCACGGGCCATATGAAGAAATGGATGTTGCACTGCTGAAGCTGCTCAGACCATCGATCTCAAGGCAATGATCATACGAAGATGGCGGCTCGGACAAGAATGTGGACATCTAAATCAGACTGTCAAAGCACTGAAACTTGCTTAAAAATCGATTTCACAACATTGATTGCAAGAAGAAGAATCAATAAAAGTAGAACCAATCAAAGAATAATTGATCAAAGAAGAACAACTACTCTAGACTTCTTGCTCTGTAGCTCTATGGCTATCTGGCCCTATAGCGCTTTGGCTTATCGCTGCAGCTCTGCGATCTGCCAAAATTTCAAGCGCTATGACTCTATGGCTATCTATGCTCTGGATTGATCAAGCTCTATGGCTCTATGGGATTCAAGTGTTGTGCTAGCTTTCAAGCTCTCTCTGGCACTCAGGCTCTTAGGCCTCTTCCTCGCAGCCTTTCCACACAGCCTCTCTAGCTTTCTGTCATACAACTCTCGCCCACTGTTACATAGCTTTTCCATGCTCCCCCTTGGCTCTCTGTCACCATCATGTGTTATAACACATTTGGATCAATGCCGTGCTTAAAAATTGGATGTTGGTTTTGTTCAGAATAGAAGCCGTTTGCTTAGAAGCATCAGTTGGTGCAACAAAATCCTCAGAATAGCCTTCTTTCTATTTAAAATAGAAATACACTAAAAATTGATAAATTTGACCAAAATCCTTTAAAGGCAAAATTTAAAACATTTTAAATCAGCCTTACAAACCTTATCAGGTCTACCTTTAGACACTTATTGCAATCACTACAGCCTGGGGTCCTGCCTCTGGCATCCATCGATAGCCCACGCCAATTATTCTGATCGTCGATATTGATGATCGCTAATCACAATCGCAATTGGCCCAAAGGTCCATGTCTTGTGTCTTGGGTTTTACCGACCCAATCCATCGATGCCGGCATTCCATCTTTGATTTGCAAGCGCTAATATCGCTGATTTGACTTCTCTGACCCCATATATCAGCAATCACTGATCGGGGGTCTTAAAGTCTTCCCTTTGCATGATTTTCGATGTGATTTGTCCATTTTTATGAGAAAAACCTCATTCTTTTCAAAGGAACCATGGAAACTCTTTTCGCAATAACTTCATCATCCGAACTCGGGCTAATGAACCATTCACACCTCCACTATCAGGAAGACAAAATCTACGCTTTGGCCCTAGTTTGAAGTCATTCTGAGCACTTTTGGTTTTCAAGCATTCATAACCCTCTGTCCTGTGGGTCTTTCTAGAGCCACCTAGATCAATCCTCCCCACTAAGGAGCTTTTGGTCCTCCAAAATCATAAAAAGTAATCTGAAGCTCTCTTTATACTCTGTCTACATCACAAGCATCCTGAAAAGGTCTCGCTTCCATCTCCTTCACCTTTGTTCTTCGGAGTCCTAAGCAACGAACTGACACCTACTACCTCCGCAACCTGTAGTACATTGTTTTGCAAATTACATGCTGGAATGACATGACCAACTAAAGACCCAAAGAGTCCCATAATTGCCACGAGTTTATAACACATACTCGGCGGTCAAGTTTACATTAAGATGGACGTAATACTCCACTATGACAACAAGGCCAACTTATTATTGTTGCTTCAAAAAGTGATGGAAAAACACATCACCACTGCAACACATGATTTACATACATAAGGCCAAACACTATTGTTTCGACAAGTGATGGAAGCATAACATCACTTTTAGAGTTTTAACATGCAACTCAAAATACGACTCAAAACATGACCAGACATCATTGTTGCTGACCAAGTGATGGAAACACATCATCACTTTTACACTTTAAAATGCAACAAATGTTTTACAAAAGAATGATCATGAAATGGAAATAAGTAAAAAAAGACCATTTTTCACTTATCAATGTGAATGGGTTACCTCCTTGTGGTGGTTTTGCTTGTCGAACAACTGGTCTTCCTGGTCCCCACACCAACGCTTTGTCTTTAAGGCATTTCTCTGGATGGAGCTTCCAGCAAGTGGCTCTTTGATGGCCATTTCTGTCGCAATGACTGTAGTAGGTTTTCTTCCTCCATATCTACTTAACCTATTACTTTTCATGCTGTTGAGAGGGCCTTTCATGCCTCATGAGTGTTGCCATTCTTTTCCAACACTTAGAAAAGGTATGGTTAGGTAAACCACAAAAGATACATGTTTTTCAATGCCTTGATCTTCATTCATTATTAACAACATAATCATAATCGAAATGAACATTCGAAGATAAAAAATGGTTATACCTTCCCTTGTTGTATATGATGTCAATATGGCAATGAGAGCTTGTCTCAGCTCTCTCCTTGCAATGGGCACTGCCTTGGGATGATGGGGATGTGTTCCCATCATTTTCTTTCCTCGCCAATTTCATCAATGTCTCGGATGAATCTGACACCTTTGAGCACTCTCCTTTAGTGTATCTCGAGCCTGCAAATGGATGTTCATGCAAAACCTCCAAAGGTGGAGTTATGTGTTGGTTATTAACACCAAGTTCTTTCTCCTCGTGCCTCATCCTTGTAAGGAGACTCATGTTTGTCCCTATAATTGGGATCTCCAAATCTCCAACATAAATCATACTATGAGAAGTTGAAAATGAAAGGAAATGAACATATTTTACCTTCTCTTTTGATTTGGAAAGATCTGATGAGGATTTCTCATCATCCATTGTTGGTGGTTCACTAACTATCTCAGTGCATTCCCCAACTTCTTTCCTGACATACCCAAGTCCTGTCTAATTAGGTAATTCCTCTAATTTGATGGGATTGACAATGCCTTGGCCATTAACGCCCAAGCCTTTTCCTTCATACCCCATTCTCTTTAACAATTTTGAGCCAATTCCTATGGTATGATTTTCAAACACAGCGAAATAATTATCAAGAAACATACATGAAGATAGATAACTACTTTTTACCTCACATGGGTCACGATGTAGCTTTTCCAAGGCCTTGTTCTTTGCTTGCAGCTGTCATAACAAACTTTGTTTTTCCTCTTTCTCTTCATGTAAGCGCATATTCAATTCATCATTCTTTGTTTGAAGATTATGTTTGTTTTGCTTTAGTTCCTCCATGGCCTCTTCTGTGGCTTGCAACTGAAGCTACAATGGTTCCTTTTCCTCCGTCTCTTTCTATAGAGTTTTATACGAAATGTCCACTTTCTTGGAAATGTCGAGCATGGTCTCGCACATCGCTCTTTCATCCTTTCTCATTACACGTTCCATTGTTCATGTTGCAATTTACATACATGTAAAGACTGCTCTGATACCACTTGATCCAAGTCCAGTTGTGAAGAAGGACCCTTCCAAGACCTTTTACTTTTGTGATGTGTTGAAATTTCTTTTTAAAAGAACATTATTGAATACATCTGCATGCTGTAAAGAAGAGGAATAAAACAATCATCAACACATGAAAAGATAAGCGTTGATAACGGAGTTCGTCCAGGAGGGACTATGTCTTTGGGCCTTGGTGTCAAGATGGTGTAGGTCACTGCATTAAGTGTTTTCAATCACGGTGATGTACACAGAGATGAGGTCTTGATCATACAAGGAAGAATGCCCTCACGCAGGAGTGGCTCTAAGAGATATTCCACAACTAGAATTCTCAATCAAAAGACTCCTATCAATATGATACAAAAACATGCATGATGAACATCTAGCCAACATGGCACAAAAGGGATGTCAAGACAAAACATGCATGACAACAACAAGAGTATCCCAACAAAATACAACAAGAGATCTCAAAACATAACATAAAGAGATACAACAACATGTACATCACATAAAATATTTCGCATAACATGAAGCAAGGAATCATGACAACATGTAATAAACAAGATCTTGCATCAACATCAATCAAGGATCCATGCAGCATAATGTAAAAGAAGAAGTATATGAACAATAATCATATACCTCACACCACAGGCCATCTGAAGAAATGGATGTCTCACTGTTGAAGCTGCTCAGACCATCGATCTCAACGTGATGATCATACAAAGATGGCGACTCGCACAAGAATGTGGACATCTAAATCAGACTGCTAAACCGTTGAAACTTGCTTAAACATCGATTTCGCAGCATTGATTGCAAGAAGAAGAATTGATCAAAGAAGAATCAATCAAAGAAGAATTAATCAAATAAGAACAACTTCTCTAGACTTCTCACTTTGCAGATCTATGGCTATCTAGCCCTCTGGCACTCTGGCTTATCATTGCAGCTCTGCGATCTGCCAGAATTTCAAGTGTTGTGACTCTATGGCTATCTGTGCTTTGGATTTATCAATCTTTGTGGCTCTATGGGATTCAAGCACTGCGCTGGCTTTCAAGCTCTCTTTGGCACTCAGGCTCTCAGGCCTCTTCCTCGCATCCTTTCCACCTAGCTTCTCGGGCTTTTTGTCATACTTCTCTCACCCACTATTACGCAACCTTTCCATGCCCCCCCTCGGCTCTCTGTCACCATTGTGTGTTATAATGAGTTTGGATCAATGCCGCACTTAAAAATTGAAGGTCGGTTTTGTTCATATTAGAATTCATTTGCTTAGAAGCATCGACTAGTGCAACAAAATCCTTGGAATAGCCTTCTTTCTATTTAGAATAGAAATACACTAAAAACTAATAAATATAACCAAAATCCTTTAATGTCAAACTTCAAAACATTTTAAATCGACCCTACAAACCCTATTGGGTTCACCTTTAGATGGTTATCGCAATCGCTACAGCCTGGGGTCCTACCTTTGGCATCTGCCAATCACTGATGCTGATTGTTCCGATCGCCGATATCGATAATCGCTAATCGCAATCGCAATGGGCCCAAAGGTCCAAGTCTTGTGCCCTGGGTTTCACTGACTCGATCTGCCGATGCCGACATTCCATCACCAATTTGCAAGCACCGATATCTCTGATTTGACTTCTCCGACCCCATTTATCGGGGATCTCTAATCAGGGGTCTTAAAGTTTGCCCTTTGCATGATTCCCGATGCAATTTTCCTTATAAAGGCTTTTAAGTCCATTTTTATGAGAAAAACCTCATTTTTTCAAAGGAACCATGGCAACTCTTGTCACGATAACTTCATCATCCAGACTTGGATTGACAAACCATTCACAACTCCATGATCAGGAAGACGAGGTCTATGTTCTGGAACTGGTTCTAAGTCATTCTGAGTGCTTTTGATTTTCGAGGATTCATAACCCTCTATCCCATGCGTCTTTCTAGGGCCACCTAGATTAGGCACTAACTCAGTACAAAAGTCTACCTCTTGTGAGGTGGAAACTCTATAATGTCCTTAGCAAATACATCTTGAAACTAATGTAAAACTGGGTACCTACTCAACACATCTACCTCCTCAACCTCCTTGCCCTTATCACTAGAAATGTGTATTGTAAATAACATACACCCTTTCCTGTAGCTACACTTTTCTTGCATAGATGTAACCATCCTAACTGATGTGGCTTTATTCTTACCCTGCAAGATTCTTGTTTCCCCATTGTCATGAACACACTCAATAGCTTTGTCATAATAGTCTACCTTGGTTCTATGAAGATACAACTAGTCCATGCTTAAAAACGTATTGTATGATCCCAGTGGTAATACATTTAAATGTCTTGTGGTAGGCATATGATTCAAATCAAATGCAAAAGCTCTTGCCCAATGATGAACTCACTTCTTTGTACCTGTAGCCAACTACACTAACCAAGATTCTGCATGTAATTCCTTACTCAAATCACACTTATCCACCAAGTCAGGACTAACATAGCTATAATTAGATCCAAGGTCAATCAAAATAAAAATAACTTGATCGCAAAGCTTACCATCCATATCAATGATAGATGCCTAGTGTTCTTCCTGCCTATTGTCCACTTTTGCATAGATACGTAGAATACTTTGACCGACATCACCGACAATCTGTGCATCTTGTGCACTATATATCTTATTCCTATCACCCTGATGCTACGGATAATATCCCCTAAGGTGTTCTTCACCACATGTCCAACACTCCAATCGACTAGTCCCCTTACCTTTGTGCTTCTACTAATGTTATCCATGTCCTTGTCTAGCTGCATTAAACTTCTTTTATGGTGCCATACATTCTTTCTCATCTGCATTATGAGGCCTTGTTCTCTTAGGCTGTGATTTACCTATACCTTTGTCTTTTCCCTTCAATCCATGCTAATATTCATTATTGCACTTTGACTATTCATAGCAATTCTTCAATTTCCTAATGACTTCCTCAAGTGACCAAGGCTCATAATACTCAATCCGATCTCTAAATGCTAATGGAAAACCATAGACAAATCTATGAACTTTAGTCTTCTCATCAGTAAGATATGATACATACCTCAACAAATCCAAAAACTTGGTCATGTACTCTTCATTTATCATTGATCCCATATCTAGCTCATAGAATTCTTTAGCCTTACTATCGTAGTACCGCTCTGACAAGTACTTCTTCCTGAAAATCCTCTTGAATGCCCCCAAACTCAAGTCATATGCCTTGATGTCTCTAACCTACTTAATGTCTTCCTACCAAATGTCTTCTTTACCTTTCAAGCTGAAGATAGCTATTCTGGCCTTCATGTTATTTGTGTACTCATGAAACTAAAATAATTTTTTCATCCCAAGTATCCAAGCCTTAGGCTCTTTTGACTTCTTCACATATCCATCAAAAGTAGGTGGTTTTTCTTTCTTGAATTCATCCAAAAAGTATCCCCTATCATTCCTCTTGGAAGGATGATAAGGATGGTGATCATGATGTCTATTAGAACAAGAACTAGAATAGTACATATACTCATCACCCCTCCTATCTAGAGTGTCCAAAAACCTACCATCTCTCACTGTGTCAGATCTATCCAACCTGTGTCTACTAGGAGACCTACTTCCGTATGCCCCATTAGTTCCATCCTCATGTACATGGCTGATCTGAAGAAACCCTTGCCGCTGCAAGTATGAAAAACTTTGAAGAAGTATTTCATTAACTTTCAATTGCTTCTCTTGTGCCTTTATGATCCGTTCATTATATGCCTTACATCTCCTTAGCTATTCCTTTAAGCTTCTCAATGTATCGGCCAAATCAAAAGTATGCTCCACACCACGCTACTCATCTGATGCATAAGGAGATTCTATGTAGTCTATCACCTTGCGAGACATTTGACTTTTTTCCTGCAATTTATAATATGTTAGATAAACCAAATCAAAATAAATCAACGTATCTGTTGAGGGTTCTAGACCCGCCAACATGTAAAGGGGATCTCCCTGGTAAGAATTTCCAATTAGACCTTAGACCGTTTGGTGTAGGAGTCCCAACAGTTGGTCATATGGTAATGCCTTGACCATGATTTCGCATAGAGGTAAGTAAGATAACTCTGTCAGTAGCAAGGGTGTGACCATTGTAGTGAGTTAAGGAGGGTGAATTAGAGGTTCTAACATAGGTGGGTTGAGATGAGTGCGCCCCTTGGCAACCTGTAACAGTACTTAGCTGGGAAGGGAACACGCGAGTTGAGAGAAATCACAATATAGAACGTGAGTCAATTGGCAATCCAAAGTGATGTTTAAACCAACAACACATCTGCAATAAGATTCATATAATTGCATACAAAACAATTCATACGCAACTATGTACGTTAAAAAACATACATTTCTACAGAAACTGGAACAGTCCAACTACAATAACAACATATGCATGAAAACATGTTGTCTCTTATTATATAAAGAAGTGTAAGTTCCAATCATACAATACATCCATGTAAACCTACTAGCCCCAACAGTGGAACGTTATAGCCACATCTGCCTGCTGCTCCAAAGAGATGTACCAGCTCAGTGCAGTGGAGAAGGCAATGCCCATTACAATACTATCCAAGTTCTCTCGGAGATAGTCTTATCGAAAGCTTGGATGACCAAAAGCCCTTATAATGAGTTATGAGGGACTATTTATAGCAAAGGGTGGGGTGACCCTTGACATTCCCCTTTGTGACTACTCAACTACACTCATGACTCTTCACCTACTCTATGACTGTTACATCCACTATTGACACTTAACTTACACTTGATATCATTTAACGTTACAATGCACATGTACCCATGTGAACACAACTGGCTTGAGCAAGGAAAACTAGACATCACTCTGACTTAGACAACCATGGAAGTCCAAATCCTTAACATCTTCATGCTGATCGACAATAACATACTGATGCCAAGATATGTAGTCCTTGATGGTTTCCATGTGTTCCACGGTGACATCTGTCTGAAACCTGACCCTTACCTCCATAGCATTTGGGTACATTGCTCAGGCTTCTCTGTCCAACTTATTTGAAAGCATGCACATCATTGTTTTCAAGGTGGCCAGACCAGCAACATACTTGTGCATGATGTCTGCACTAATGGGCAAGTCTAGGCTGGTGGAAATGCACATCAACTCATCAAGCTACGAGTCAAGCTCGAGTTGGACCTATTTCTTTATCTTCGCCTCGGTGAGTGTCCCAAGTAATGGGATCGCATGTGTGAACACCACGACATCCATAGTTTTGAATACTCATGCATGGGAAGCATGTATGCTAGTGATGAACTACGAGAGTTCTTCATAATTCTGGATTTGACTCTGGATACATGCTTTCAACTTGACCGCATTGACCCTCATCATCTTACGAAATTGAAGTGGGGATACCTTGTACTTCATCATCCATGTTTGCATGTCATCATCAACAACATGTAAGTTCATCAAGATACGTGCTCTTCTAGCACATAACTGCTACCATTTGTTGAGATGTACGACTGCCTTGTGCACGATACTAAACTTGGAGTGCAATGCTCACATAACTGTGTCAAGGGACACTTCATCTAGTATTTCCTTCTTTAGTTTTGCTCGGGTGGACATTGTCATCAAGTCTCCTCCTTTCTTGGCCATTTGTAGTTCCTTTTCCATTAGCTCATTCTCAACTATTAGGAAGCGAACACTTGAGCTAGTGGCTTTGGTATACACTCTGGTTGCATTGTCCAAGGTAGCTACATCATTCACGCTCACTCATTCCTCAACTTGCACAGGAGACGTATGATCCTCCGGAGTTGACACTCTACAAGATTGTACAACTCTATGTTGGGATTCTCAAACGAGATGTTGTGCATCTCTTATTCCAGTTGATCACCAAGGATCTTAGTGCCTTCTTAGTCATTTGAGACTTGCTCATCATTTGGATGTATTGAAGCAGGTGAGTCGACCTCTATGTGGTGAGGCATGAGGTTGGTGTCCTGTTCTAACTCCTGCTTCTCCATGTCTACATCCATTTGTTGAAGTGCTTGTTCTATCTCATGAGCGAAGTCTTGCCCCTACGATGGTTCACCTTGTTTGTCTGATGCCAGTTGTTCAGATGAATCAACTACTTGTACGGGCACTGCTTCATCTATTTTCACATGTTACGCCCCTTGTTGTCTTTGTTGCTATATGATCCAGGAGGATCTCAAGACACCAAGGGGATGGATAAAGGCTCGAAATTCAAAATGATAGAAAGGATAAGTTGATGGCATTAGTTGAGAGGGCTTGTCTTCCTGATTGTGATGGCATGAATAGTTCGTCAATCTGAGCTCGTATGCAAAAAATGGAGCTCTTCAAAGGTTGGTATGGCAGGGGAAAAATGGGGCCCACAGTGCACCACATGGCATCCCAGTGAGCACAGGGGACTCACATGGCAGCTTGACACATGGCCTCCCTTCAATAGCCTCCTAAACCTGCACAAGAGACAAAAAACATTTGGTTATAGTTTTTATATAGATAATACCTTAACTATATAACTAAACCCAAATATATATTAAAACAAAACTATACCAAAAATATATTAATGTCAAAATCCAACCATATATATATATACCAAAATCAAACTATATCATTTTGTTATATTAAAATATTATAACAAAAAAACTCCATTTTATAAACCAACGTGGAAAGGGTTATAGTCAAAAGGTGTTTATATATTGAGTGGTTATATGAACAAACCAACATATATATAGCAAAATGTAACCAAATGAGATATGTTATATGGTTATATGCATATGGTATATAACCAACACATGGAATGGCTACGGGCAAGGCTTGGGTTGGCAGCCATGTGGTGGTCTTGCCACCCAAAGCCACCCAAAACCATGTATAAAGGAGTTAATGCGTTGAAAAGGGATGGGTGCAGCCCCATGAAGTACAAGCCCACCCCCAACAATCA
>APFE031620010.1:0-11539 GCA_000404065.3 Pinus taeda | reverse complement strand
TCATTTCATTTTGAATAAATTTAAAAAGAAATTTAATTAAAAAAAACTAATCGTAAATCAATTAAAAACTGAATATGCTATATTTTCATATTCTTATCAATGCGCAAATATAATAAGAGATGATTAGCTAACATAGTAATAATAATTACTAAAATATTGTTTTGTGATTACATTTAAGAAATATTTTTTAACTTAATATGAAGAAATCTTAATTAGATTTAAGTGTTATTTACTCAGTAAAAAGGAGATTTATTATTTTTCATTGATTAGCCAATTTTACGTTACAGAAAAACCTACGTCATTTTGAAAAAGTTTATTCATTTTATTTTTTTGGAACATGTTAGAATGCTATATATTCTTTTTATAAGATATTAATGACATTAACTATACTAGCATTTGCAACTCATGTTGTAAAGGAAACGCCGTAAGGCATAGAGTGTGGAAGATAGGGACATGTGAACGGGCATTGTTGAAAGCAAGGGTGGATGATAAAGAGTTGCAATTGAAATTGTTAGTTATGTGTATGCTAAATATAGATATGTTATAAATAATAGTGTGTAGAAGAATAGTGACATGTGAATGGACATTGTTGAATGCAAGGGTGGAAGATATTGAGTTACACTTGAAACTATTAGTTATGTGTGTTTTGAATATGGATAAGTAATAGTAGTGCGTGGAAGAATAGCAACATGTGAATGGACATTCTTGAAAGCAAGGGTGGATGATAATGAGTTAATAGTTAATGTCATATAGAGGTTATCCATTATTCATGTAGCAGTTGTTGTTTATGTGAACATATTTTTGTACATTATTTTAAGTTTTTTTTTTTTTTTTTGTTGTATTTGGAGATTTTGTTTTTCTATATGTTACATATTTAAGAATGAATTGTTACTTTTAAAGAGGGCACACAAGGTGATGCAGGAGCATCCAGCTCCCAATGATGAAGTAGATAGACCCCGAACAGGTTCACGAGCAGGACACCAAAGTTGTCGAAACTTGCTGGAAATATTTTTTCTTTTATTGTTAATTTTATTTTTACAGGTTAGAGGTAGTTAGGAGATTTACTTTCCAGCTCTTTACACTTAAGTTTGTAAATTAGTTTTATTCTCAAGAGAAGGCTAGTTTAGGTAAGTTAAGACAATGACAATCGGTTGCTTTTAAAAGTCTTTTAATTATCTGAACAGTTGTATTTTAAGAGAACAGAATACATGACTGTTTTGGTAACAGACAAACAAACTGAAAGCCGTAACTGCAAGAGGCTATAAAAGTAACACAGTGATGAAAAAGAGGCCCCCCTTTTTTGTCTTAGAAAAAAAAGACTGAATAATAAAAACTAAACAGAGCATTCAAGTACCTACAAAAACTGTCCATCTTCCTTTCTGTTATTTATTTTCTAATTTATTGAATTATCTTCCACATATGAGTATCATTTTTTTTTTTGGTTATCGTAAATTAAATTGCAACCAGAGGTAGAAAAGAAGCAAAGTTCGAAAGCCTTGCCGGCCAGCAAACAGAGTCACGACTCAAAGAACGCGGCCACAGTTCAACAGACAATATACAATATACCATCCGACGACCAAGAGAAATACAAAGCAGTGACAGAGCATTATCAGTAATCAAATGTACAGGTACACAAAGAAAAATCTCTCCTCTTATATTTCATTCAACACAGTCATATTACAGTTCATATAATATCATGCAGTTTAAAAAGGAATAGAGCGAACCAGACCCTTAAGGGTTACATACAGTTTTACAGTCAAAACCAGTACAGCATTTACAAACAGAAGAGTCGTTGTCGAAACCGGAGTCGTGTACATCCCACACCCTGAACCGGGGACGAAGGGACAAAACCCTCGTTGGGGTTAGATACCAGATAACCAGGCGAAGAAATCCTCGTAAGGGTTGAACCGAAAAAAAAAGAACGAAACTAAAAGAGCCACAGCACAGGTGGAAAAGATCCCACAAAACAACGCACAGGCAAAAACCTAGTAACCCAATTCACTTGTTAACTAACAGAAACTACCCATAAGCAGAGGTTCTAGGCCTACCCATTATCATTGTTAGATGGTAAACTGTAACAGAAGATCGAACCGTGCGTCCTCCAGGTTCCGAAGGGATACCTGTAAACAAACAAATCGCATATGTTAGGTTCATGAAGCACAGGGTATGAAACCCTCGAATTGAATCTTAAACAAACTGTAAAGACCAACGAGTGTAGGGTATAGTAATTTACCTGGAAGCCGTGTGTGGGAAAGCCACCAAACCAGAACCAGAGACACCATAGGCAACTGAACGAGCGAAGGAGCAAACGGATTAGAGGTTATACGACGGAGAACCAGAGAATGAAATCAGGGACGAGATAGCTTACCTGAGTGAAAAGTCTTCCACGCATGCCATCGACCTGCTCGGACAGCGAAGCAACAGCAGTTTCCGAAATCAAGAGTTGGACATCCGAGATACAGAGAAGAACGCGCGACAGAGGCATACATTTCACACACAAAGAATGAACAGACATCGGATCAGGACCAGGAACGAAACCCTTGATTGAATCCCCATAAAACGATACTGTAACAGACAACACATGTCTAACTTCCACTAAATAGCTGAACAGATGACAAACAGAACTTACCAGAGTAACCCACGCCATTAACAGAGCCAGAGGAATATTAATCTTTTAGCATTGAACCACAGGACAGAAAACGTAGCCATTTCCACAGGCCAGAGCATTTAGCAGAGGTCCAGAAACCCTCCAGGTGCAAAGATTAAAGACCGAAGTATCGTGAAGGCGAGAATAGGGTTAGGTTATGTATCAATACCGAGGCAAGGACGGAGTCATTACTACGAACCATTAATTCCTCAGCTACCAAATACAGGCGCGGGAAAAATATCAGTGTGTAGTCAGACACGTAACAATACAGGTGGAGGTATAAAGGTGCTAAAGCCCGCCAGCGTGGGCTGGGACCCATCAGAGTGGTATCAGAGCCATTAAGCTGAAGAGATCTGAGAGAAATGGAAGCAGGCAGACGAGGACGAGGCAGAGGTGCCCGAAGGATGGCAGACGAGGCATTGAGGGAAGAACTTAGAATTCTTACTGCTCGATTAGAAGCAGTAGAGGCAGGCAGACGGAGAGATCTGGAATTAGGGGACGTGAGTGAGGAAGAAGTGGAAGCACCAGCAGGAGGAGATGAAGGTGACACACCTGAAGTAAGACTGTTAAAGTCTGTGCTATTGTCAAATAGTAAACCAAAACCAGATTTACCGATTTATGATGGCAGTTTAGCGATTGATGTAGTTTTAGATTGGATCAGCGAGATGGATAAGTACTTTGAATGCGAAGAAATTAGTGAAGAATGTAGGGTCAAGTTTGCAGCAACGAAGTTGAAGGGACACGCCACACTGTGGTGGGACAGTGTCCAGAATGAGAGGAAAAGGCTGAACAAGCCTCCGATAAAGACCTGGGCAAGGATGGTCGCTAAATTGAAGGGCAGATTTCTGCCAAGAGATTACCAGATTTCGTTGCATAGACAAGCTCAGAACTTAAGACAAAGGGGTCTGACGGTAAAGGAATATACAGAGGAATTTTACCGAGTAAATTTACGAGCAGGATATACAGAGGACACAACAGAGAGAACAACCAGGTATGTGAATGGGCTAAGAATGGAAATTTTAGATGAGATAAGTATTTTGTCTCCCAACAATACAGAGGAGGCATACCAGAGTGCAGTGAAAGCAGAAGAAAAGCTTAACTGAAGACAAAACGCCCGGAGAGGACGTGGGTCTAACAGAGGAAGAGGCCAGTCCTATGGTAGGGGCCGAACTGCCAGCAACAATGAGGAAGCCAGCAGTTCAAAGACTTCGGGAACAACAGAGAGAGGAGATGGAATGAGGGGTGGCAGATCATTCCAGCGTGGTAGAGGAACCGGTCGCGGAAGGGGAACCGGATACCAGTGTTATAGATGCCACAAGTGGGGCCACCGCTCTTTTGAGTGCCCAGAGACGGATACTACTGGACAGAGAGGCGCCTATATGGCACAACCAGAGGAGGCAGCAACACCTCCACAAGAGGCAGAAAATGCCCCAGAAACAGGGGAAGCTCTAGTATTGCATAAGGTGTTGGTGAAGCCAATTGTTGAAAGTATTGAACAGACGCAACGGAAGGCTCTATTCAGAACAGTTTGTAAAGCACAAGGTAAGTGCTGCAAAATGATAATTGATAGCGGAAGTACTGACAATCTGGTGTCAGTTGAGATGGTTGAAAAGTTGGGGTTGAAACGTCTGAAACACCCCACTCCATATCGAGTGTCCTGGTTACAGAAAGGACACCAGTTACTGGTGGATGAACAGAGTGAAGTAGAATTCCAGATTGGGCGTTATAAGGACAGAATTGTTTGCGACATTATGCCAATGGACGTGTGCCACATTTTATTGGGCAGACCTTGGCAATATGACAGGAAAGTGATACATGATGGGATGCTGAATTGTTATAAGTTTGAGAAAGATGGGATTAAACATACCCTTGTACCCATCAAAGAGGAGAAAGAGGCGGTTGAAGGAAGTGAACCAAAGGCGTTACTGGTGAACGGAAAACAATTTTTGAAACAGGTTGAAAATAGTGAGATGAATTTTGCTGTAGTAAGGAGAGCTAGGACAGTTGTGTTGCACACAGAAATCGCAGATTTGCCTGTAGAAATACAGCAAATGTTAGAGGAGTTTGCAGATATAGTAGTAGATGACTTGCCGGATAAGCTACCTCCCAAGAGGAGCATTAGCCACCATATTGATTTCATACCAGGGGCCAGCTTACCGAATAAGGCAGCTTATAGAATGAGTCCTAAAGATAACGAAGAAATTAAAAAGCAGGTGCAGGAGCTATTGGATAAGGGGTTAATCAGAGAGAGTTTGAGCCCATGTGCTGTACCGACAGTTCTCGCCCCCAAAAAGGGAGGAGAGTGGCGGATGTGTACTGATTCCAGAGCCATCAACAAAATCACCATACGGTACAGGTTTCCCTTACCACGCATGGATGATATGATGGACTGTTTGAGTGGGGCGGCTTATTTTTCCAAGATAGATTTGAAAAGTGGATACCATCAAATCCGGATACGTGAGGGAGACGAATGGAAAACAACCTTTAAAACGAATGAAGGCTTATATGAATGGTTGGTTATGCCGTTCGGTTTAAGCAACGCTCCCAGCACTTTTATGCGACTCATGAATGAAATGCTCAAGGAGTATATAGGAAAGTTTGTAATTGTTTATTTGGATGACATACTGATTTTTAGTAAAACACGTGAAGAACACCTCCGGCATGTACGAAGAGTACTTGAAAAACTACAGCAGAATAAATTATTGATTAATCTGAAGAAATGTACATTTTTGCAGAAGGAGCTGATTTATCTGGGGTTCGTGATAGCAGAGAATGAATTGAAGATGGATCCAGAGAAAGTGACAGCAATCGTGAATTGGCAGTCACCCAAGAATTTGTTCGAGGTAAGGAGTTTTCATGGACTAGCAAGTTTCTACAGAAAATTTATCAGAGATTTTAGCAGGATCTGTGCTCCTATGTTGGAGACCATCAAAAAGGCCAGCCAACCTTTTCGATGGACAGAAGCGGCGGAAAAGAGCTTTCAGTTACTGAAGAAGAAAATAACGGAGAGACCAATCCTCAGGCTACCGGACTTTCAAAAACTGTTTCAGGTACGTTGTGATGCAAGTGGGACAGCAATTGGAGCTGTGCTCAGCCAAGAGGACAGACCCGTGGCGTTTTTCAGTGAAAAACTGAATGAAAGTAGACAGAAGTACTCCTCCTACGATAAGGAATTTTACGCAGTAGTACAGGCATTAAGACATTGGAGGCATTACTTGCTGGGAAACGAGTTCGTGCTGTTCTCAGATAATTCTGCATTACAGTATGTAAAGCAGCAACATAAGCTTAATCATAAGCACGCTAAATGGGCAGAGTATCTACAAAGTTTTAATTTTATGCTGAAACATATCAGCGGGCAAGCGAACAAGGTAGTTGACGCATTGAGTAGGAAAGCTTTGTTACTACAGGAAAGCACAGTGCAGGTTTTGGGATTCGAACATTTCCGGGATCTATATAATACAGACCCAGATTTTAGAGAGGCTTACGAAGCGTGCCAAAATCCTTTAATAAGAGGAAACAGTCCTTGGGTGGACTATAATATACAGGAGAAATTACTTTTCAAGGGAGGACAATTGTGTATCCCCAACTGTTCAATGAGGGAAAATATCATTCGAGAAAAACACAGTGGGGGATTGGCTGGACATTTTGGGATTGACAAGACTTTGGAACAGCTTAGTCACTTTTACTTTTGGCCGAAAATGAGACGGGACGTGCAACGTTTTGTGACTAAGTGCAAGGTGTGTCAACTGGCAAAAGGACACAGCCAGAACACAGGACTGTACACGCCATTACCTATTCCAGGCAGGCCTTGGGATTCTGTGAGTTTAGATTTTGTATTGGGATTGCCTAAGACACAGAAAGGATACGATTCGGTAATGGTGGTGGTAGACCGTTTCTCGAAAATGGCACATTTCGTACCTTGTTGGAAAACCAGTGATGCTACTTATGTGGCTCACTTGTTTTTTAATGAGATTGTCCGATTACATGGTTTACCCACAACCATCCTATCAGATAGGGATGTAAAGTTCACTGGACATTTCTGGCGAACCTTATGGAAGAAAATGAATATCCAACTAAGCTACAGTTCTGCTTACCATCCGCAGACAGATGGCCAAACAGAAGTTGTGAACAGAAGTCTAGGAAATCTGTTACGCAGCTTGGTCGGAGAAAATTCTAGAATGTGGGACCGAGTGCTGGCACAAGCAGAGTTTGCTTACAACGATTCACCGAATCGTAGCACTGGTCTTAGTCCTTTCCAGATTCTTTATGGAATGCACCCACGAGGAGTACATGAACTTCGAGATCTGGGTTTACAGGAACGACGGAGCGTGGATGGTGAAGATTTTGCAAATGCTATGCGAGATTTACACGAACAAGTCAAGGCAAAGTTACAGGACAGCAGCTTGAAGTATAAGGCACACGCAGATCTGAGGAGGCGAGAAGTCCATTTTGAGATAGGGGATGAAGTTTTGGTACACTTACGCAAGGAGCGGTTTCCTAAAGGTACGTACAACAAATTAAAATTCAAGAAGATAAGACCTTGCAAAATCTTGCAGAAGTTTTCAACGAATGCCTACGAAATCCAGCTACCACCTGGAATAGGCATATCGCCTATTTTCAATGTGGCAGATTTGTTTCCTTATCCAGGGGAACTATTGGAAGAAAAGACAGATGAATCAGGACAATCCACGCGGCACACCCAGGAGGACAGAGACAGTTGGAAGAAACAGATGCCTTACGTCCAACCACCTGAGATCGAAGGCATCCTCGAAACTCAGGTAGTCAGACGTACTAGGCGGAAGAATTATTTTCAGTACCTGGTCAAGTGGAAGAACCGTCCAATAGAGGACAGCTCATGGCTTGACGCCAGGCAGATTGAACGAACAGGGACAACAGTGGCAGAACTCATGAACAGGAGTCATGATCTTTTCTCACCCCGGGAGCCTGATGCAGGAGCATCTAGCTCCCAATGATGAAGCAGATAGACCCCGAACAGGTTCATGAGCAGGACACCAAAGTTGTCGGATCTTGCTGGAAATATTTTTTCTTTTATTGTTAATTTTATTTTTACAGGTTAGAGGTAGTTAGGAGATTTACTTTCCAGCTCTTTACACTTAAGTTTGTAAATTAGTTTTATTGTCAAGAGAAGGCTAGTTTAGGTAAGTTAAGACAATGACAATCGGTTGCTTTTAAAAGTCTTTTAATTATCTGAACAGTTGTATTTTGAGAGAACAGAATACATGACTGTTTTGGTAACAGACAAACAAACTGAAAGCCGTAACTGCAAGAGGCTATAAAAGTAACACAGTGATGAAAAAGAGGCCCCCTTTTTTTGTCTTAGAAAAAAAAGACTGAATAATAAAAACTAAACAGAGCATTCAAGTACCTACAGAAACTGTCCATCTTCCTTTCTGTTATTTATTTTCTAATTTATTGAATTATCTTCCACATATGAGTATCATTTTTTTTTTTGGTTATTGTAAATTAAATTGCAACCAGAGGTAGAAAAGAAGCAAAGTTCGAAAGCCTTGCCGGCCAGCAAACAGAGTCACGACTCAAAGAACGCGGCCACAGTTCAACAGACAATATACAATATACCATCCAACAACCAAGAGAAATACAAAGTAGTGACAGAGCATTATCAGTAATCAAATGTACAGGTACACAAAGAAAAATCTCTCCTCTTATATTTCATTCAACACAGTCATATTACAGTTCATATAATATCATGCAGTTTAAAAAGGAATAGAGCGAACCAGACCCTTAAGGGTTACATACAGTTTTACAGTCAAAACCAGTACAACATTTACAAACAGAAGAGTCGTTGTCGAAACCGGAGTCGTGTACATCCCACACCCTGAACCGGGGACGAAGGGACAAAACCCTCGTTGGGGTTAGATACCAGATAACCAGGCGAAGAAACCCTCGTAAGGGTTGAACCAAAAAAAAAAGAACGAAACTAAGAGAGCCGCAGCACAGGTGGAAAAGATCCCACAAAACAACGCACAGGCAAAAACCTAGTAACCCAATTGACTTGTTAACTAACAGAAACTACCCATAAGCAGAGGTTCCAGGCCTACCCATTATCATTGTTAGATGGTAAACTGTAACAGAAGATCGAACCGTGCGTCCTCCAGGTTCCGAAGGGATACCTGTAAACAAACAAATCGCATCTGTTAGGTTCATGAAGCACAGGGTATGAAACCCTCGAATTGAATCTTAAACAAACTGTAAAGACCAACGAGTGTAGGGTATAGTAATTTACCTGGAAGCCGTGTGCGGGAAAGCCACCAAACCAGAACCAGAGACACCATAGGCAACTGAATGAGTGAAGGAGCAAACGGATTAGAGGTTATACGACGGAGAACCAGAGAATGAAATCAGGGACGAGATAGCTTACCTGAGTGAAAAGTCTTCCACGCATGCCATCGACCTGCTCGGACAGCGAAGCAGCAGCAGTTTCCGAAATCAAGAGTTGGACATCCAAGATACAGAGAAGAACGCGCGACAGAGGCATACATTTCACACACAAAGAATGAACAGACATCGGATCAGGACTAGGAACGAAACCCTTGATTGAATCCCCATAAAACGATACTGTAACAGACAGCACATGTCTAACTTCCACTAAATAGCTGAACAGATGACAAACAGAACTTACCAGAGTAACCCACGCCATTAACAGAGCCAGAGGAATATTAATCTTTCAGCATTGAACCACATGACAGAAAACGTAGCCATTTCCACAGGCCAGAGCATTTAGCAGAGGTCCAGAAACCCTCCAGGTGCAAAGATTAAAGACCGAAGTATCGTGAAGGCGAGAATAGGGTTAGGTTATGTATCAATACTGAGGCAAGGACGGAGTCATTACTGCGAACCATTAATTCCTCAGCTACCAAATACAGGCGCGGGAAAAATATCAGTGTGTAGTCAGACACGTAACAATACAGGTGGAGGTATAAAGGTGCTAAAGCCTGCCAGCGTGGGCTGGGACCCATCACAAGGTTGCTAGCTGTCACAAACCATCATGAGAGTAAAAATTAAATGTCCTTTTCCTACTACATGGTTCTATCAACTAGGTGTTTTGAAAAATACAAGTGAAAGCCATCAAACTCCTTGCTGAAATCAAACTCTTGGTGAAATTTTCGTAAATATAGGGATGCACAAATTCCTTAACTTGCCAGAACTCTATTAAAATGACATTTTTCACTACTAACTTCATATGAGATGTCATGAACTTTGGTATTCTTCTTCTACAATGCCAAGATTTCAAATCATGATTCATACGTAGATAATCTACCTTAAATTTAAAAATGAATGCATATTTAAAACATGGTAAATGCTTAGAATTTTCATTATATAGTGAATATCAGTACATTATGATATGAAATAAGGCAACATTTTTCATCCCTGTGGTGGAAAATAAGCTCGAGGGAAGCAACTAAGAGCCATAGACTGTTTTATGATTGAGAATGTTGCTGTAATCAATGCTTGACTGGCTACAATAGCTGCTAAAGTGGCAACAATGAACATTGACCAATACACAGGTTGTGGTATTGCTTTGTAAAATGTAGAGCCTATGTCCCCTGGGTTTTTTAATCAAATAAGCCACTTATCTCATATATGTGATAAGCAAAGATGGGTAAACCAACACACAAAAAGCAAGTTGCAACAAGCAACCCAAATTTCTCATTATGGTACTAAAACTTGAGGATGAAGCGCGCAGGTATGATGAAATACTAATAATTCTGTCCTTGACATATAGCTTGGACCTGGATTGAGTTCTTGTTGAAATGGCCCAAGTCTGCAAACATGGCCTCGACACTTGGATCCAGTTAGAACAAAGCACTGATGTTAGTGTTTCTATTTGTATAGCTTTAACATAAATAATTGGGATGAAGTTATGAATTTTGTTTGAGAAAATCATTGGTATGGATTTATCAATTGAGTTAGAAAACAATTCCAAGTATACTATATGATAAAATGAGACACATATCATCATGCAAATAATCAATACCTGTTATACGTAAGACTACACCTCCAAGCATCACCCATCCTTATTAGTGATATTCATGAAAGTAATAGTATATATAATATGGGTTGAATGCCTTGAATGCTCCAAGATAATATTTGACAATATTATATTGTCCGATCATGATGTACTTTTCTGAAACCAAAGAGACCTCAAAAGGCTCAGTTGCATGGAAGCAACTTGGAAGGGGGGAAAGAGACTCACAGGTCAACCATAGGTGCAGTTCAAACCAAAGGGTCAAAGTTTGCAGCTGCACATAGCAATGCTAGAGTCCACATGCCAACACATTCCAAGTCAATCGTTCTAAAAAATCTACCGAATTATAACACGATCTTTCAACTCCTTCACAGGAAGAGGATCAACAGATGAAAGATGTGAGCACCCCAAAGAAAACCTGTTTCTTTTTGGGTATTACATCCAAAATGGGGGACGGATTTCAAGTTGAGAGTCGAAAATCAGCAATGTATATCAAAGAAGTACATGACCACTTTCCATTCATCTATACTTTTATGCTCTTGGGAGAGCAGTTTCCATTGTGTGTTATTTCAAGAACATATCTTATAATTATTTTTTACCAGGAAAAGCACTTGAAGGAATTGGTTACCATATTAATTCATTTCATCCTCCTTCACCACAAGAAATAAGAATGGAATGATAGTTCTTAGTTTTCCCATCAGATTGAGGATGATAAGATGAGCTATGAGCTAATTGAGTACCGAGACAAGAAATTAATTCTGTCCAAAAATTTCCAGTGAAAATGGGATCTATGTCACTTACAATAATCTTCAGGTTTCCATGTAGCTTTTGAATTGTTTCCATAAATGCAGTAGAAACTGTACTGGCTTTAAATGGATGTGATA
>APFE031620000.1:59420-103650 GCA_000404065.3 Pinus taeda | reverse complement strand
AAACTGAGAGAGGTTTTTGTCCACAACATGCCAAGGAAAAAAAACCTCCTTCACTTTTTACACAGGTGTCATGGTTTGAGAGAAATGTCAAAAATATCGGCGAGAACGAAAGTGCTCCAAGGACGGTTGGCCAAAACACAAAAACGAAAGAAAACGCCCGATCCACTCCAAATTTTGGCCAAAGCCTCTTTGGCTGAGTATGGTACTTGATTGGGGACTCCCAGCCCAAATTTCAAGAAATTTGGAGAAAATTTTGTCATTTGTGAATTTTTTGTGCAATTTACAGGTTTTGGCCATTTGAAACGCCGCGTTCCAAGCGCGACTATTTTGGAGGACTGCTCGGAATTTTGAAAACTTGGCATTTTTGGAAAGGGCATGCAAAGAGAAAAATTACCAA
Source organism: Pinus taeda (assembly GCA_000404065.3). Lineage (NCBI taxonomy): Eukaryota > Viridiplantae > Streptophyta > Pinopsida > Pinales > Pinaceae > Pinus > Pinus taeda. The sequence continues at coordinate 103,253 of APFE031620000.1, read as the reverse complement.
TACTTGGGAGAAGCCTGATTTTGAGATTTGGGCCTCCAAAAGCTCAAAATACATCAAAAAATGACTTTTTGCCCACTTTTTGAGTTGCAGAAAGTGACCTTGGGAGAAATGGTTTTTGAGGGAACAAAACAACTCCAAATGTATAAATTCCACTTGGGATGGAAAGTAGACAGACCAAGCTTTCCAATGAGCCATCTTGCACCTAATTTGGATCAGTGGAACCCACTCAAAAGTTGCTGCAAAGGGGCGCGGTAGTGAGAGCCAGCTTTGCCAAAATTGACTTTTTTTGGTCAAAAAACACTGTTTTGACTATGGTTGACCATTTTTACTTGTAGATGATGGATAAATGTAATATTTTCATGGCACTTTGATAGATTTTATCTCTCTTTACCTTTCTAGAAGCTTCCTTGATGTAAAAAGTGAATAATTAATGCATGAATCAGTTAGCTAAGTAATAGAGGCAAGTTGTTGAGCTGCCTATTATCTAGTGCTTAGTTTGGAATTAGTTCAAACTGCTCCTAGAAGGATGAGCTCGACCCCTAGAGGCAAGGGAAGAGGTTAGCTTGCCTATATTATTTGTTTTCTTAGTCATTTTGAGAGGTTGGAAGGTTGGACTCTTGTGGGAGAAAGTTTCATTGTATATTGTACATCTATCTTTGCAATTTCAAGAGGAAGAAGGCCAGGGTTTTGCAGACATCCTTGTGGATTCTTGTGGATTGTAGTGTTGATGGTGTGTTCTCTACATGTTATTGTAAGTTTGTTTATGTATTCTACATCTCTCTTTTGCTTCTATTTGGATAGATGAAGTGATAAAGTTTGAATACATGCTTTGACATGCTCAGCTTTTTAGTTTGTTCAAAATTTATGTTTTCTGCTATTTAGAGAGGATTCAAATGGTTTTTTGCCCTCTTTAGCTCTTTCTCTATCATCCCTGATCATCCATCTCAGATTAAGGCATCAGCGCTCACTCCTACCTTGCCCCAAAGATCCCCCTGCAAAAACTGTGCTCAATCCCCGCACCCTGAATTGCATTCCCTCCAATTGCCACCAAAAAACCAAAAATCTTTAAATCAACCTATCAATTTACTAGCCTAATATCTTTGATCCTAATTGGTTAGCTTATCATATTGAAAGATCTACCGAATATGACCCGAGAGAGCCTTCTCATACCTCGTAGGGCTAGCTACGAGGTGAAATGGTTTGATGTAGCCTTGAGAGTTTGTCTATCTTAGCCTAGGTGAATTCCAAGCGCTAACTGGGACCACCCGAGATTTTGACGCTGACAAGTGAATGGTACCACCTTGCTCAGCCCGTCCACCTGATTCTTATGGGCTAAGTCTCCTATAAGTGTCCTGGGAGGGTATCAAACTCTTTTTTTTTTACTCTAAATGGATTTTTACTCCCCGCTTAGGAATACGGTAGTAGCTGATTCCTAGAAAAGTTAATTCTACCCAATGTCCTGCGAGAATCACGCCCAGGTATAGGAGCCACACAAATAGTTATATTTGTCAGTGAAACCCTCAACTACAGAGTATGAGTAGGAATGTGGCAATGTTTGAACCCCTGCTACTAGATCTGAATGGAAGAATTGATTGTTGCGACTGCTACAGAACCCAAACTGCTGGATCTGAATGGTAGATCTGATAGATCTGATTGCTGGATCTAATAGATCTGAATGGCAGATTTGATAGATCTGAATGGTGGAAATGATTGTTGCGGCTGTGACAAAACTTGACCTACTAGATCTGATCTGGAAAAGATGATGCGTGATCTAGAGAGAGACAAGGGAACTATGGTCTCAAGGAGTGTCAGGTGCTACAGATCACAATATACATAAGGGTCCGATAGTAGTGCTCATCCCAATCTTTCAGGGCACTAACCAGGGAGGATCAACCGTACCCTTAGTCGTACAACCTGACTACCCTATCGTATGCGCGAGTAATCTCCCCGAGTGTTGTTCTCGGTGTACTATAGCAACAAGATGGCCAATGGTTTATCTATGGCGAGGTTTCAAGAGAGCCTAGAAGGCTTCCGATATACCCAAAGGGTACTTAGAAGACAGTCCATGCATGGTTCTGTCTAATGTGCTACTACTCGAAGCAGTACCCACAGGGGTTACAAGGGAGTCCAACAAGTGTGACCACCTCTTGTATTTCCTGCGTGCATGCCTCCCCAAATCCCAGGTTTATGTGCTCAATGACAAATCCTGTGGTTTAAAGATGTCGGAACACGTCTCTAGCCAAAAAAACAATTCTGCTAAAAATGGAGATCCCACTAGCCCTGTAAAGTGCTCTGATACCACTTGTTATGCTCTTGACCTCTGAGAAGATACCAAAATACCAAATATGTGAAGAAATATACCCAGAACATAGAACAATAAGAAATAACAACATGTATTTTATTATTCAGAAAGGAAAGCAATGTTCACTTGCCTCTTCGAGGGGGCAACCTCCAATAGAGCTAGGCTCACTTAAAAAATAAGACACGATGCTCCACAAGGGGAGTCTCTATCCTTTATATAGGATTCATACATGAAATACCATGGGTCAGTACCATGGTTCTTATTAATGCCATTTATCTAATACCATGGCCCATTTGCAACTAACTGTGGTCCCTTCTTTAAATGCGGGTCAACCAATTACAATTATTCATATGGGCTTTATTGACTTTTTAACTAACTATAACTATGACTCAACCCTATTACATAAATAAGGGGGTTAGGGTTGGACCCTAACAACTCCCTTCACATTGAAGAAGTGCAGTAAGGAGAGAACTGTCAGGCCAAGGAAGAAGCAAAAATACGATAAAGAAGCACGCATTGACCCAATGATCCTCACAGAAGGGGATCTTGACGAAATTAGGGACAAAGTCAGAGACACCACAATGGAGCTGTGGCAGTGATCTGAACAACAATACATGCAGATGCTAGGGAGCATCTAGAAGGATCTGCGCAAGCTACAAATCCAAATAGGCTAGCTTCAAGTGAGTGTAAGGCAAGTGATCGAGGTGTAAGGGAGCAAGAAAATGTTGGAGATAGAAAGGAATCTAGACCTCTGAGTCATCTCCTTAATAGAAGGATCAATTTGTGCGGAAACAGAGGAATACCGTGCTCTGCTAAGCACGATCAAAGACATCAAGGTAAACTTAGCCGCGATGCCACTTTAGATTCTCCATGCATTGCATCACGGGGTCTCAGACAAGCTTAGAATCAGAGAGGAGTGCGCACTTGTAGTAATCAATGAATTTAAAGTAAACAATGAACATATATGCACTAAGGAGGCTTAGGCTCTGAAAGAAAAGGAAGAGTTGGAAGCGCGAAGTCAGAACATAGAAACAAAAATCACATAAGCATGCAATTCAGTCCTAGAGTTAAATATTCTGGAAGACACCGCAGCTACAACGAAGATCAGGAAACTGGATTCTGTAGTCTGTGAATCAAAAGAAGAGATAGGCAGAGTCACATTTGAATTATAGCTGAAGATATTATAATTATAGCAAGCTATAGCCAACTACTCTGCCAAAGGTCAGGGAGCAGCGTAATGCAGCCATTAAGTAACATATGAATATTTTGGAGATTGTAGTTAAACGATGTGTTTTTCTCTTTAACCGGGCCATTGAATTATGGGACACTTTGCAAGAGGACCCAAACCTACAAAGGTTTAGCACATAAATCATAGAGGCCCAGCAGAAGTATGATGATATCAGGGTGACTGCGTGCACATTGGCACCAGTCTAGCTCTTGGCGCGCCTACAAGAAGGGAAGCTGATACAAGCACAAGTACATGAATTGCAAAAAAGAAAATCAATGTTAAAGGCTTGAATTCAACCTTGGAAAAACGAGTCCAACCAAATTTCTTAGACAATTTAGGAGAATCTAAAAGATCTACAACAGATGCATTAGACGATGCAAATTATGGTAGAGGGACCAACTACTGAAAATATAGTCGAAGGAGTGAAGAAGGCTACAATACAGAGTACCGCAGGGCCGAACGCATTGAAGCAACAGTTCAGTGAGCTCCACCACAAAGTTTAGAAGCCAGTTGAGTGACTCAAGGGCGAGTCACCATATTTGTGTTGGGCGCCTGTTGGGAAAGGGTCCCTCAGGTCAATTTTGGGTTATTTTAATCAATTTTTGAGTAGCATTTTGTAAAGAATGTAAAGTCTCCATGAAATTTGGAAGCGGAGTGTGCAGCTAAGTAGGATTCAAAGGGGCTTTAGCCCCCTGTATGGGTAAGTGATAGGTTAATTTTGAGACTCACGCATAGGCCGCAGGCCATGGTATTGTATTAGAAAGGCTATAAATATTTGAGTCATAGCAAGACTAGATATCATAAATTTAAATGAAGGACAAGTGCTAAGGAAGGAAAGCTTTATTTCCTGTACTTAGGCGAAAGGGGAAGGCTCATGCAGCTGAGTGCATGGAGACCCTGGCAAGTTTGCATGTGAGTGTGCAAGCCCCTGCAGTTGGGTGTGTAGGGTGGAAGAGTCTGTAATTTGAATGTTGAATCTAACAAAGACTGATTTTGGACCAAATATCTTGCATTTGTGCCTTGTTCTTACTTTTCTTTAATTTTATGCATTATTGTTTAAAGATATGTTTTAGATGAAATAAAGTGTATCTTTTGTGTGAATCTATTAAATCTTTAATATTTATGCATAAGATAAGTAATGAACTAGTTTCGTGAAGACATTAGATAGATATGGTAATATAACTAGACGAAATGGGTAGATCTGCACGAAGGCAGATCTAGGGTTGTTATTCACTACGCGAAAGTTGTAAGTCTACTTCTTTCAGGTCTGAAAAGCCTAATCATAGACCTTCACGAAGGTCTAAAAGCCATTTGGATAGAGTTGCACTAGTGATCCATAGGAAGACACTGATATGCGCAAAGGTAGAGTTCAGTTACAAGGGCTTCAGATTACTTATCACACGATATCTAGATGCAGAAACCTGGTTCTAGCATCCCCTAATACTGCTTTGGGTGAGACTGCAACCTGCACTATGCAGGTTGTTCCCGAAAGTGCCAGCAATTAAGGTTTTTTTGGTTGGCGCGAACAACTCTGAACCTGGGTCAGGCCGCCTTAAGCCAACACTTCGATTGAAAACTGACAAAAGTTCCAAAGGAAATTTATCTCACAAAGCAAGTATATTGTTATCACAATAAATATTTCACATTTTTTAGTCCTTTTTGAAAAATGCTAATAGTTGTAGTGTCAATATTTAAAATTGTAATAAATAGGGAAAATTTCTTGATAATAGGGATGTCAACATTTTTTGGAAATATGAGTAAATAAGTAGAGAAGTTTTCAGTAATTTTCAAATAAGAAGAAGGACTCAAAGTCTACATCGGACCCTCTCCATTAGAAATTTCTCGGAACAAGCTTTCCAATGATATGTGGAAATCCACAAATTGACTCCTGGATCAAAAGATATGGCCTATTGAAGTTTAAGGGTTTGAAGCCTTTGAAAGGAAGGAATATCAGAGGTTCAGGGTGAATCGACAATCGCATATTGGAGGACCATGGCACACCAATGATTTCATATCAGCGCATAGCATATCAAAGCATTTATCATATCGTTAATTGACGAATTAGCGAATCGGCACATCGAAGGTTCAGGGCATATCGACGAATAAGAGAATGTGACAACCTTAAGAATTTGTGATATGCGAATACCGATAGTTTTAAAACCGATAGGGAATGTCGATAGTGTTAAAACATAAGGGAAGGCTGATAAACAAATAACAAAGGATTTCATTGTGAAATAGAGGTGGACGAGCCTTTTCTCTCTCTTCTAACGGGATGCGTGGAAGCATATGATTGATCCCAATAAGCTATAGTGGCATCTGACATCAACATGAAGTGGCGGTATGGAAGGACATGTGGTATATAGTTTTGGAGTTTTGGGGGTCCTAAGGGGGGAAATCAGGGTGACATGTATCACCACTGAGGAAGTGCCACACGGAAATGATGACCTCATATCGGAGAAGTGGGAATGTCGCAACTCCAAAGTTATTTCCCTGATTGAAAAGTTATGATGAGAAGGGGCTCTGATATTAGGACTAATACATGGTCATAAGAGTTTAAATAACCTCATGTGCTAAATCACTTAACAAAGGAAAATATCCCTTGGCAATGAACAAAACACCTTAGTGCCTTAAGTCTAAGTGCCAGGTCACAAACCTCGGTCCTATGATGAATAAATACAGAAAGGGGCTAAAGGAAAGGGGCCAAAGGATATCAGAACTCATTGTTTTGTAATGTCTTTAAGAGTAAAATTCTTGATGAGTAAAGCTCTAATTGTGTAACACAGAAGTGTTAACAAATGGATGGGTCGACAACTATGAGATGAAGCACAAGGGGCTAAGGAGTATAGGTGAAATAATAAGGCGGAAACTTCTCCGATAAGACCATAAAGAGAAATGGAAGGCATATGATTCAACAGCTATTGAACCACAATAAAAGCGGAGACTGTATTTTGAAATGGAAAACCAACAGGTTTTGCGAAAACAACCAGAGCCACTCCAGTTTCAAAGGCAAAAGATCAACGTTAATGAACCAATTTCTAGTTTTAAAGGCTAAATATTTTCCAGTAGAATTCAAGAAGAACGAAGATGTAGTTTTGATGGATTGTTGCAAAGGGACATGTTATGCTAACATAGATTCTAATCTACAGTTTAAGGACCGATTCTACTCTCAAGGGAGGTAGTTGTCCAGATAGTTCTTTTTGCCTAAATACAAGCATATTTTCCGACAGTTATTTTAGGAAAGACAAAATAATTTTAAGTTTATCTTTGCATACATGAACTTGAAATAAATTTTAAATATCTTTGTTTCTATAATTATGTGATGACTATTATTTTGAAAACTATTATGTAAAGCACTATATAAATATTTTATGAATAATGAAACGAGGTTGGCTTTTATTGGAAAAACATTTGTAGTCCAAATATATTTGAGCAATCTTGAATGTATTCACAATGTTTAATGAGAAGTTAGTAGGAAATTCATGTGTTGCTTCTCCCTGTCAGTATTTTCTCTATTATATAATTGTCTTCTTCCATGTCTGAGAATGTTAGTTTATGAGATTGGATTTCATTGATGCTCCTCTCTTAAATTTTCATTCATTAATATGTGTTATTCTAGTCATCTATAAACTTAGTTTTCCTTCAGTTCTCTTTCTTCCAAATCTCCCAAACAATCAAAGGACTTGTGACTTTCATGCTTTGTACAACCTGCTCATTGGGGTTGTGATTTTATTTGTTTAATATTTGTACTCCATGCCCAAAGGTTTTGAAGATCACCCAACCAAATTATCCCTATATCTAAATCTGGCCAACGAAACTCAATTGCAAAAAACCTTCTATTACAGTGATCATAAGGTACTTGAGGTTTTACGAAGAGATTCCTCTCTGAGTTGAAGGGCCAGCCTCAATCTAAAAGAGGTTATGAGGTTACCTCATTTATTTCCTTCAATAGCCAGGGAAATTTTTGAGTGATAACATATCCCAAGGAAGTATTAAAGAAATTTGGCATGGAGGAGTGTTCTTTGGTAAGCACACTAATGGTGACATGTTGCAAACTTTGCAATATTGATGAATAACTAGAAGTATACTAGAATTAATACAGGTATATTATAGAAACCCCCTATATTTGAAAACCTCGAGACCAGACATTATGCAAGCAATTAGTATTGTTGGAAGATTTCAAGCAACCCCCAAACAGAGCCATCTTCTACCAGCCAAGAGAACTATCATACATCTCAAATCCATGATAAACTATGGACTTTGGTACATAATAGGTAAATATTTTTCACTAACTATTTATATTGATGTTGAATTGGAACGTGATGTTGATGATCGAAAGAGCACTACTGGTGGTGCTTTATTTCTTGGAGAATGTCTAGTTTCATGGTTGAGTAAGAAGCAAGCTTCAATCTCACTATCTATTGTTGGAGAAGAATATATAGCAAAAAATTCTTGTTGCACTCAAATCTTGTGGATGAAGAAAACTTTGTAGGATGTACAAGTGTTTTATGATTAACCTGTTGCTATTGTTTGTGATAATACAAATGCCATCAACATGTCAAATAATCATGTATTTCACTCAAAGACAAAGCATATTCCAATCAAGTACCATTTCTTGAGAGAGAATGTTGAAAATTGGATAGTCAAGCTAGAGTATGTATCTACCAAAGAACTGGTAGTTGATATTTTTACCAAACCTCTCTGAAGTGACCACTTTAAGCATTTAAGGGAGAGACTAGGAGTAGTTCCTCTTTCCTCCCTCCACTATATCTTCCTCAAGAGGAAGAAAGGCATCCAACAAGCATTCAACATATAAAGATGGATGATTCAGACTTATGCAGGAATGCAACAAAATATAGATATAAACATAAATAAAAATATGCAAACAAAATAAAACTTCATTTCATGAATATCAAAGAACTGAAATATGCTTACATGCAAAATGGAAATAAACTAGCTCGGGTAATGGTAGCTTATTTTTGAGAGACGATGTGGTGGCTACATGCCTCTTAACTATGTTACAATGAGGCCCAAAGGCCTATTTGTTATTGAGAAATAATGGAACCAAAAAACTAACCTTAGGATATGAAGCACCAAAACTATGGGCCCCATTAGGGTAATATGGTACATAAACTTCCCGGGGTCGTAACTTTCACATAAAATCTCCATTTGATGTGCATGATACCTCATGATCCAAGTTCTTTGACTTACATATGCATCAGAATTACATATAACAGAGTTAATTAACCATGGAACTTAAAAACACATAAACAATGTGAAAATAATTAGAAGAACACAAAAAACCATGATATAATTATTTGATTAAGGAGTTCGTTCAATTTGGACTACGTCTCCGAGCCCTACTCAATAGTGGGGAGGCATTCTTTTTATTAGTGGCATAAAAGAGATAAAAGTACAACAACAATAAATTTCAACCCTTATACCTCCAAGCTGATAGATGGGCAGTGAATGGAGAGCCCAACTTTGAAAATAGACAAAACCACCAAACTCTTGAGGAAAAATAGTGTAAAAATTCCTATCCAAACTCTCTATTTGGACAATCGGGCCTTCTGCAACCTTCTCAAAACCTCCCTGCTGCTCAAGGCAAGGTTTTTGCCTACTGCCAGGGTCAAGATTCCTGTTGTATGCAGTAAAATCTATGTATTCGACCAGTCCTCCCCTCCTTTCTCCGACACAACAGTAATATATATAAGATCATTGTGGCATCCCTCAAAATCGGGGCAGTTTCAACATAATACCCAATGTTAGCAGGTGGGAGCGGGCCTGAAGGATTCACGGCAACCACCCTTCTACAATAGTAAGCCACTGTCCAACAACCCATTTCAATGGCGCATGACTTTTGGCGGTGGGTTCATCTGCAGTTCTAGCTTATTGGCGGACAATCCAATGCCCAGACACAACATCCTGCAATAACTATGGACTCGACAGGAAGATTCACCATATAACATAATATCTTCACATCTGGCACTCCTGTTGCATTATGGCAATCGGCTTGAAAACCTCGGTGCAATGGTTAGAACTTTGCAACATCTACAGACTCATCGGGTTTATTAATCACACTGTATAAAATTTCAAGTTCAGGCCCCTTATCGCAGTATCGCAATTGACACCGACCGCGAAATTGCAATCGACACTTTTCCCCCAAACCACAATGCAAGCACCTTTTCATTCGATTGTGATATGTGATGTATATAACATTGCAACTAAGTCTTGTCGGGGCCGATTCGTAACTCCTATAGCCTGCAATATGCAATATTGCAATCACATCCAGGAAGGCCAGGGGTTGATTCTTCCTTAAGTGATCCTCCTTTTCACCGATATACGATATGCAAATTCTAGTGGCATCCTGCCACGTGGCGCTCCCTTATTCACTGAAACGTTTCCATGTCATCTTCTCCCTGCTACCTAGACAAGTCAAACTCAAAATTTGACTTGCTCTAACTTTGTCATCTGGACTCGAATTTGAGTGTCGTTCATATTGTTGGAATCAGGATGATGAGCTCTTTGATCCAATGCTAAGCTTATCTAGATTCTACCACTTTGAGTTTTGAGCCTTTTGTCATGCAACTGGTACTTTTTTGAATATCCACCTAGATCAATCCTCCTCACTAAGAGCTTTCAGACCACCAAAATACTTTTTAGTCAATTAGTAATTGAGGAAATTTCTCCCTCACTTTTTGCTTCTCCATTCATCGATATTTGCTTGGATGCATTCCTTTGAAGCCAACATGAATGAACTCTACCAGAAGCATTAACACATCCAGCACACTATCTGTGTCCTCGCCAAGCCATACTTTCAACCACCTATACGCAAGACTGGTACATCCTTTGAAATCATATACAAACCATATATGACTCAAACAACCCCTCACTTTCCAAGAGTTTATAACACCCACTCTTTGGTCAAGGATTACATAATAAAAACCAATAGCTCAACTATTCATAAGAAAAGGCCATAAACATCATCGTTGTGTTTTGAAGTGATGGAAAACACATCGTCACTTTTACATTTATTTGCAACTCATGATTTACAAATCGTGGCCATAACAAGCTACTATATTAAAAAAAAAACCATATTTTACTTAATAAATAAGAACACCATGAATGTGGTGGATTCATTAGTTGAACATTTTCACCTATTGGCCCCACCTCGTTACAGTCACTACAATGATTCTTCCTCCTCCAAACTTTCTGGGTCATCTTGGAGCACTTTCCCCTGGTGCTCCTCTGAGAAGTGTTCATGGAGCCCTCACTATCACTGGAATGTGAGGAAGTGATTTCATCATCCGTCGTTGATTGGACACTGACTGTTTTGGAGCATTCCCCAACTTCCTTCCTGACATACATGCGGCTTGCATGTTGAGGCAATTCCTCCACCATGTTGGGGTTTATAATGCCTTGGCCATTAATGTCGAGGCCCTTCCCCTCATACCCCATTCTCTTTAATAGTTTGGAGCCAATACTTGTAGTATTTTTTTCAAGAACAAAAAAATCATCATCAGGAAAGGTACATGAAGCTCAAGAGTCACTTTTTACCTCAAGGCGGTTATGCTACAACTTTTCCAAAGCTTCGCCCTTAGTTTGCAACTGGCATAGTATCCTTTGTTTCTCCTTTTCGACTTCCTATAGGAGTCTCCTTATCTCAGTATTCTCTACTTGAATGCTTTGGTTGATCTCCTCAAGCTCTTGGATCCATGCCGCATTTGGTGTCCCTTTCAACTTTGGTACAATATCTATTGAGACCTTTGTTTCATCGTCCAAATTGGAACCTAGATCAATGAGTCCATCCGTTGTGATCCCAAGAGTTGTGCTCTTCCTTTCGTCACTGGAATCTGACCCCAAGTCAATTGGTTAACTTGGGTAAATCCTATAGTTGTGACCTTATCATCCTCCTCTAATTCAGACTCATGATCCTTTTTCAGGTGGCAGTTGTCTTCTACCTCTCCTTTCTGTCATTCCCCCTAGGCCTCAACTCAGGGTGTAGTTTCCAACAATTCTCTTCGTTGTGTCCCTCTTTCTCACAATGTGTACATGAGGGATTTTCTCCTCTTCTGTTGGTTGTTGCGGCTCTTTTTGGGTGGTCATTTTGTTCATGCGTTCCCCTGCTCTCAATATGCATGGCCTTCACACTGGCCTCATCGATAGTAGCAAGCTCAAACAATAATAATGAATGCCTTATGTAACTATGCAAAGAAACAATATATTTAGTTACAATCTCTGGTGAATCTAATGGAATGCTCAAATTCAATGCTTGTTTCCTAAATTCTTCAGTGATTTTTTGCACATTTTGACCCTTGCTTTGCCTTAGATGTTTCCATTCCATTAATGCTTTTTTTATATCCTAGAGGGTAAAATTAATTCTTCAATGCATAAATAAATTTTTACCATGAGGAAAGAAAGTTACCCATTTTTTTGTTGCCTTACAATCTGCTATCCCAACAAATGAGAGTGGTGCCACTTAGTTGAATGGATGCCACTAGGATCTTTGCCTCATCTTCTTTGATATGTTGGATCTAATAGTAGACCTCAATCTACCTAATCCAATTGTTGAGATTTTCTGCATTACACTCTCCAGCATACATAGGCAAGTCAAACTTTACATCTAGTTTAAGGAAAGGTTTCTTAGAGGTTTATTTTGAATTTCTATGAGAGTGATGATAAATATCACTAGAAGAAGGAGAGGGAGGAGGATCTTCTCCACCACCTTCCCAATTTGTTGATTCATGATCATCGACATCCTTCTTCTCATGCCCAAGTTCCTTCTCATACTCTGCGAACAACTTGTCTACTTTTCCTGCCATATTGTAGAATACCTTTCGGAAATTTTGTTCCTCTTCACAATGAGCTTCTTCATTGGGCTTGTTTCTTCTCTTTTGTGCACATCCTACTTCAGGATCAAAGGAGTTAAGTGTTCCTTCTTCTTTTCACAGCTTGTTCTGGGTTAGAATAAACTCATGTAATTCACATCTACAAAGACATTCTTTGATACCAAACGTGATCCAATATATTTTACTTACAGATGCATCGGAATTACATATAATAGAGTTAATTAACCATGGAGCTTAAAAGCACATAAACAATGCAAAAATAATCAGAAGATCACAAAAAACCATGACACAATGATTTGATTACAAACTTTGTCCAATTTGGACTACGTCTCCGAGCCCTACTCAATAGTGGGGAGGCCTTATTTTTATTAGTGGCATAAAGGATATAAAAGTACAACAACAAAAAATTTCAACCCTTATACCTCCAAGATGATAGATAGACAGAGAATGGAGTGCCCAGCTTTGAAAACAAACAGAACCACTGAACACCTGGCAAAAAATAGTACAAAAATGGCTATCCAAACTCTCAATTTGGATAGTCGGGCCTTCTACAACCTTCTTGGAACCTCCCTGCTGCTCAAGGCAAGGTTCCGACTTGCTGCCAGGGTTAGGTTCTATTGTATGCAGTCACATCTATATATTCAGCCAATCCTCCCCTCCTTTATCTGACACAATAGTCATATATATAAGATCATGGCGACATCCCTCAAAATTAGGGCAATTTCAACATAATACCCAAGGTTAGTAGGTGGGGGAGGGCCTGAAGGATTTACGGAAACCACCCTTCCGCAATAGTAAGCCACTGCCTAGTAACCCATTTCAATGACACATGACTCTCGGCGACGAGTTCATCGGCAGTTCTATCTTGTCAACGGACAGTCCAATGCCAAGACACAACACCTTGTGATAACTATCGACCTAACAGGAAGATTCACCATATAACATAATTTCTTCATGTTCATCACTCCTATCGAATTACTGCAATCAGCGTGAAACCCTTGGCGCAATGGTTAGCACTCTACAACACCTGTGGAACCGTCGATTTTATTAATCACACTGTATAACATTTCGAGTCTGGGCCCCTTATGCAGTATCACAATCAGTTCCCACCGCGAAATCGTAATCGACACTTTCCCCCAAGCCACACCACAAACACCTTTTTGTGTGATTGTGATATGCGATGTATATCACATTGCAACTAAGTCCTATTGGCGCCAATTCATAACTCCTCCGGCCTGTGATATGTGGTATCGTAATCAAAACCGGGAATGAAAGGGGCCAATTCTTCCTTAATCACTCCTCCTTTTCCCCGATATACAATATGAGGGGTCTAGTGGCATCTTGCCACATGTTGCTCCCTTATTCGCTAAAATTTTTCCATGTCATATTCTCCCTACTACTTGGACAAGTCAAACTCAAACTTTGACTTGCTCTAACTTTTTCGTTTGGACTTGGATCTGAGTGTCATTCACACTGTTGGAATTAGGATGATGAGCATTTTGATCTGATGCTAATCTTATCCAGATTCCGCCACTTTGAGTTTTGAGCCTTTTTCCATGCCACTGGTACCTTTCTAAAGATCCACCTGGATCACCTCATTATAAATATATATCCAAGGATTATAATTCTCAACTACAAATTTTAGTAAAAGCCTTGTGTTTGCCTGTTTTCCAAAAAAATGTCGTTTAGGGCCTCAAAATAGCTCTGGAAGTTCAGGACCCAAAAATGCTGCCAAAAATGGTAAACTCTGCTACAATTATGGAAACTAAAAGAAATAATGGTACAATGGTGGGGGTCCAAGTGGAATAGTCGGGTGGCCACCAATATCCACCTGGATCAGTCCTCCCTCCTTAGCAAGCAATGGATCCCATTGCGTTGAATGCCTCCATGATATGGGAAAACTCCTGTTAAACTTAGTCTCTGGTGTGCCACTAGCGTTGGTGCAAGAGCTAGCCAACTTTGACAACCCGATATAGTTGGATTTTCTGTTAGCAATTTTTCTTGATCTGCGTGTACATGACCCGATCAGTTATGGCATGTTCCATGCATTCTCGGTTTAGCTCTATTGGTATGAGTTGTTTTTCAATGTCTGATGTGTCTAGTAATGGTTGAAAATATGGCCGAATGTGGTCCATAGTGAACACTGGGTGTAGGCTAAGGAATGGGGAAATGTTGAGCTCATTATAATTGTCTCCCACAACCTTGGCAATGGTGTAAGACCTATATCAGAGTGGTCTGAGCTTCTGATGGGCACCAGTAAGGTGTTCTTTATACAAATGAAACCAAAATTTGTTGCCCACCTGAAACTTGTGTGGCACCTAATGTTGATCATGTGGTTTCTTGTACTTGGCATTGAACTTCTTTGAGATTTCATGAAATTGTTGGCGGACGTGCCAGATGCGTTCAATAAATATGGTTTCTTTATCAGCATCAAATAGTACATGTCTGGGTTATGTCTGTGTAGTCGCATGAGGCATGGCAACATCAATCAGACACAATGGTTGTAATATGATACCCACTTGAAAGGGAATGCCACTAGTCAAGCTATGGAGAGATATGTTATAACTGTGCTTCACATAGGGAAGGCTCTCATCCCAAGTTTCTGGGATGCTTATAGTTTTACATGCGGAGTATGTGAAATTTCATCATGTTGACGACCTTTGTCTCGCCATCAGTCTCGGGATGGAATGCAGTCATCTTGGTGAGTTTGGTGTCCAATAATGTCTAGAGGCTTGACCAAAATGTGCTCAGGAACCTACTATCCCAATCTGATATAATGGTCTACAGGATCCCAAAATGTACCCACACTCGTTCAAAGAAGATTTTGACAGTGTCCTCTGTTGTGATACTCTTCTTGCAAGCCACCAATATAGCCATCTTAGAAAACATGTCCACGACCACAAATACACAATCATTACTATGCTTGGTAGAATGGAGGCCATATAGATAGTCCACGGAGATGGATTCCTAATGTTGGCTAGGAGTAGGCAGTGGAGTGTACAGGCCTACTTCTTGATGGTTTTCTTGGTGATGGCACAAGCAGTGCAGGATCTGATATATTTCTGAACATCCTATCATAGTTTTGGCCAATCAAAGAACTTTTGTAGTACGACAATAGTTTTCTCCACACCAAAGTTTCCTGCGGCCCGACTGTAGTGCGCCTCCCAAATCAACTTGTCACGCTCGCTTGAAGGAACAAAAAAGTGGCCGAGGTAGCATAATAATGTTTCCTAGAGGTGGAACTCAGGAACATTCTTGCCATCCACTTTGGATCATTTTTGTATAGTTACAACCATCTAGAGGTCTTGTGGCCACAAAAGTTGAGAACATAATTCAATGCTACAACTAGTGGCCAGTTGAGGCAGTCTGCAACATGGTTAGTTTTGCCCATTTTGTATTTAATGTTCAAGTGGAATTGTTGCAGATATGTAGACCACTTATGATGGTGATCATTCTACAACTTCTCTTATGTCTGTATAAACTAAAGATGTCGGTGATCGGTGTGGATGACAATCTCCTTCCCTAAAATGTAGTGCTCCCATTGTTGGAAATCTTGCTCGATGGAATACATATCTTTATCATAGGTGGGGTACTTCTTAATTGTATATATCGAAAATTGTCTCACTATGATAGGCCACTAGATGCTCGTGTTGGGTTAGGATTGAACCAATAGCATAGTCGGTGGCATCTGTATCAATTCAAATGGTTGTTGCAGGTCTGGCAATGTGAGTATCAGTGCATAGAAGAGGCGACACTTCAACTCAACAAACACCTTTTGTTGGGCTTTGGAACAAGAAAAAATTTCTTTCACTCCACCCTTGGTAATCTGACTCAAAGGCCAAGTGATATGGGAGAATCCCAACAAGAACCTCTGATGAAAATTTGCAAGGACCAAAAAACTGCAAAGCTCTGTTAGAGTGGTTGGGGCTAGGAAATCACGAATGACTTAGATATTAGTTAGATCCACATGCACGCCTCACTCATCTATGATGTAACCTAGATATTGGACCTTGCTCATGCCAAAGGTGCATTTCTCCAAGTTGGCACACAGTTTGTGATGCCGCATGGTTTGAAGGACCTTTTGAATGTGTTGCAAGTGTTCTTCCCAACTCTTGTTGAAGACGAGGTTTTCATCCAGATAAAAAGCCATGAATGAGTTGGTGAAGGGCCATAAGATGTCATCCATTAGACTCATAAAAGTAGCAAGGGAATTTTTCAACCCAAAGGGAATAACCAACCATTCAAAAATTCCTTCCTTGGATTTGAAGGTGATCTTCCATACATCTGTGGGATCTATTGGAACCTGGTGATAGCCAAACTTCAGATCGATCTTGCTAAAGTAATTTCCCCCCTTGATTTGGTCCAGAAGGTCATCGATCCATGGGATTGTATACTTGTTCCTGACAGTGATTTTGTTTAGTGCCCGATAATCAATGCCAAGCCTCCAGGTCCCATCCTTCTTTTGTACAAGTACAATTGGGCTCCCACAAGGTGAGGAACTTGGTCGGATGTGCCCTTTTTTCAGCAACTCCTGGATTTTCCACTTGATCTCTTCATTTTCCATAATGGAGCAGCGATATATTGCTCCATTGGGTAGAGGTGCTCTGGGAGTCATATCGATCGAATACTTGACCCGAAAATGCAAATGTACCCCTGTGGGTGAGGAGAAGATGTCCCTGTATTCTTCCAAGAACTTATGTATTCTTCCAAGAACTTATATCCCTACTTCTGCTATGTGGAGGAACCCTTCCCGGGGGCCATGGATGTGGCCACGATCTTCCCCTTACTTTAAGAGAAAACCATAAAGAAAACAAATTTCCCGGTCTAGGAGATGATCTTACTGCATTTCTTTGAAGATATCAAAGAGATGGCGATAGGCATGGCTACCTCTAGTATCCTGTATAACTTATTTCGCAAAGAAATAATAGTAGTGTGAGGCTTAAACTCATACACAACATGACGCTTCCATAAGTAGTGTTGGCCTAATAATACATAACAAACTTCAAGAGGAGAAACATCACACAATACCTCATCCATGAAGGGATTGATGTTGTAGGGAAGGTAGAACTGATCGATGAAGTGGATTTCTCGTCCTTGGTGAAGCTACCCGATGGTGTACGATTGTAGGTATGGTGTGGTTGATACATTGAACCGCTTCATGACCTCTCCTGAAATGAGGTTATTTTGGCTCCCACTATCGACATTGAATGGTAGCGACAAATCCTTCACCCATACCTATGAGTGGAAGAGACGCTCCCCCTCCTATGGATATTCAGGCTCAATATTCTAGATCTTGGTGGTGGCAACAATGGTGTTGGGATCTGCATCAATAATATGCTTCCCTTTGTCATTCTCCTTATCAGGTTCTGACTCGAAGTCAGAACATGCATCTGACTCTAAAGCCTTCATCTCGGTCACTAGTGACTAGTAGGCTCAACACTCACTTGTGTTGTGAGTGGGGCTCTTATGGAACTCACACCACTTTCCTATGTCCTTCTTTGTCTTCATGGTGTTGGTTTTTCCTTGCAGCTTCAAAGGGTTGTCTTGGGCCACCCCGCCTTGGCTTTATCCTTTGTTCTATGATTTGGGGGTGTCTTTCCCTTGCTTAGGATTTGCAAATCCAAAGCCTCACTTCTTGTTTTTATAACCGTACTCGATCTTGACAGTGTATCGGTAGGCAGGGCCAAGCGAGGATATGTCCAGGAACTCCATCTCGTCTTGGAGGTATTTTTTTAGGCAACCACATTACTTGAGTACTATATGCCTTTCAGAATCCTTGATACCCAACTTCATGCGAAGGGTGTGAAAAATATTTGTGAATTTCGACATGTCTTAGTCCCTTCCCTATCGCAATGTGGTACAATTTATGTACTTATTTTATTATCTCCCAATAGGGTAATACTTCTCCTTGATGGCATCTCAGAAAGAGTTCCAAGTTGGTGTGGTTGAAAATAGTGAGGGTTCCCTCTCGTCCTTCTTCTCACAGTAGGTTTTCCACCAATCCTTGATGTGGGGGGTGACTTTGAGGAGTTAAAAAGTAATATTTTCAATATTGGAAAAATCATGAACCAAAAAATACCCTTTCAACAGATTTAACCATCTATCTATGGCATTTGCATCTATTTGGACTTCAAATATAGGAATTTCAAAGTTGACTTGTACCTTGAAGGGTGTGGTGCCTCCAAAGTGGCTTCCGGATGAAGTTGTGTCATTTGTGGGCATCCGCTGAAGGAACTGGGAAAAGTTGTCCATCATCACGTTCCTTTGTTGCTTGAAGGATTCTTCGAGCAATAATTTGATGGAATATCTTTCTTACTAGTCTTTCTTTTCTTCCGCCATGGGAGGTCGTTGGAGTTTGCGAGGCTGGTCTTTCAAAGGTTCAACTAGTTCGAGCCCTAACTCCTTATACCCTGGCCTCATTGGGGACATCCAAAGAAAAATAGAGAAAGATAATATTACTTTGATACCACTGATCTAGAATTATGCAGGAATGCAATAGAATACAGATATAAACATAAACACATAGATGCAGCAGAAATAAAACTTAATTTCATTAATATCAAACTAAAATATGCTTACATATATAATGGAAATAAACTAGCTCAGTTGATGGTAGCTTATCTCTGAGAAGCGACGTGGTAGCTACATGCCTCTTAATTGTGTTATAATAAGGCTAGAAGTTCTATTTATTATTGAGAAATAATGGAAAAACCTAAACATCCAAAAACCTAACCCTAGGAGATGAATCACCAAAACAATGGGCCCCGTTGGGTTAAATTGGTACATCAACTTCCCAAGGTCGTAACTTTGGAATATGATCTCCATTTGACACACACAATACCTTGTTAGAAATTTGTATCTGAGGACTATGACTTTCAACTACTAACATTATTGAAGGCCTATGTTTTCTTGCTTTCCAAAAAAACTTTGTTTAGGGCCTCAAAATAGCTCCGGAAGTTCAGGACCTGAAAAACTACCAAAAATAGTAAATTATGCTATAATTATGGAAACTAAAAGAAATAATGGTACAATTATGGGGCTCCAAGTGGAATAGGCAGGTGGCCACCAATATCCACCTGGATCAGTGGAGCTTCCAAGTCCACAGGATCCACATGAACAGGGAAGATTCATGACAGGGGAGCATGTTGGTGTCTTTGGAATTGATGTCAAAGGGGGAGTAATACTATTGGCGATCAAAAAATAAAATAATAACTTAAAACAAAATGGGAGAAGTATGTTAATCAAATAAGATATGTATAAGAACTTCAGTCTAAGGGGAACAACATCGAAAGGAGTCCAAAGGAAGAGAAGATGATGATGCACGCTTTGTTTCTTAATGGTTTTGGTTCTATTTGATCAAGGTGTTTCCATCAATGCCAAAGGGGGAAAGTTTTAGAAATGTGTGTTCATTAATGGAAAAGGTGATTAGGATGAAGACAACAGTAGAGAAGAATGCAAGAAGAATGAAGAACAACTCAAAAAATGGTAAAGGCAAAGGTGGAGATGGTGCAAGATCTTTGAAGCCATTTCTAACTCATAAAATATCTTCAAACACAAATGAGACCCAATTAGATGGATCAAGCTCTGAAAGAGAATTCCAATGGTATGTGGAAGTTTAAAAATGACCTCCCTAATCAAAAGTTAGAGCTAGTAATAAAAGACCCTTTGGAGGAAGTTAAGTATGACACATTCACCAAACGCAGTGGAGCTTTAGTGGAGCAGCCAAATCCAAGGACTGGGTAGGTGTGGCTCTAACAATATTATGATGCTATCCAAGAGGCCTATCTTGTAAGGAAAAAACATGGCTGTAGAGTTTTAGGCCCAAGCAATTAAGAGTCAAGAAGACGGGAAGCTAGGACAATCGCAAACCGAAAGGTCCTTCCCCGAAAGATAAATATACAACGCAATTGATAATGGTTTGGGTAATTAAGAGTTGGGAAGCTAGGGCAGTGAAAGAGGTATAAAAATTCTTGAACCCAAAGGTTTTATTAAAAACTTTATAAAGAAAAATAGTCGCAAAACAAAAGGATCATACCCTTTCTCTATCCTCTCTAACAGGATGCATGGCAACATTTGATTGATTGGAGATGACATCAGCATAATGTATAGGAGGGACACATGGCATGCATATTTAGTCATTTTAGGTACCCTAGTGGGAAAAATCTTAGTGACACATGTCACCACTTAGATGGTTCCATGTAGCATTGGTGAAATTAACATGATGATAGTCAGGAAGGACTTGCCCATAAGCGCTTACCCGAAAGTAAATCTTGGTAAAAATCCATAAGTAAATTCTAGAAGGAATTCAGAAGGAAATCTCAGAAGAACCTACCTAGATGAAAAAAAATCCTGGAAGAAAATCCTAGAAGGAAAAAAACCTTGAAAGGAAAAAATCCTGGAAGGAAAATCTACAGAGGAATAACAAAGGTGCAAAGGAAGAAATAGTCAGGATAATGGGCCTGGGAAACAGGAAAAGTGTTGACAGGAAACATTATTTCAAGTGATGGAAGGCATGTCAGACATGATTTTGTGGAGATTTTATGTGTTGTTGAAACCTAGAGCACAAAGGAGTTTGCAACGGAAAATATTCCCTCAGTGCTATAACATAAAGAGAGCCCACAAAGGTTAATTTGGAATTTTTTTTTATATAAATCCTTCAAGATTTGGGATGGATGAGTCGACAACTTATAATTTTTGTGTTATACACCATATTTGGCATGTATGATTCGACAACTTGAATTTGGCAATTATTCCAAACATAACAGCAGAGCACAAAAGCTCTAAAATAAAGGCATGAACGAGTTAGAAGAATCTAGCAGCATGGACATGAATTGGAGGTAAATTTGGAAAATTGGATAAATATGGTAATATGCCAAATTTAGAAGAACCTCAGCTACATCATGATAAAAAATCAAGAATTACAAAACTTATCAGTTTAACTCAACTTTTCTCAAACAAACAATAGAGCAGTGGTTGAAGAGTTGAAGAACACATTGATATGACTTGAGAGAAGCATAAAAAACGCAAAAAGACAAGATCCATGCAAGTTTCCAAGTTCGAGAGAGCTAGATTTTCAATTCCAAAAATATCAGTCCAAATTTCATTATAAGAAAAGTCGAATTTGCAAAGTCAAGATGAACAGAGTTGTGGAATTGTGGATGAGGGTAAATCGTTTAGTAATAAGAGATTGTTGAAGGTGTTGTAATGGTGATTTTTATGAGCGTTTAAGAGATCAATTGATTTATGTTGTAAAAAGGATTGGCTTCATGATTTGAGTATGAAAAATGTATGAAAGATGAATAATTGAGGTCATGCAAATTGTAGCTTGTGAATCAGGGGTTGTAACTCATTTCAATAGTTGCTGGTAAATACTTATGGGTTGAATCTCCTTTCAATAGTAGTTGATAAACGTAGGGTTTGTAGCTCCTTTCAGTTGTAGATGATAAATTAGAGAGTATTTTCTTCTTGTTATTTGTAGCTAGAGAACTTTGTAACAACTAGTTGTAGCTTTCCTTATGAAGAAACTGAAAGAAATATTTGAAGAAATCAGGTGTCTTCATTGTGATACATATCTTATTTCTTTTCATGCTCATATAAATAAATTTTTGGAAATTTTATTGGTGTCCTAAGTTTCATTACAAGTAAAAGAAAAATTTAAATTCCTACAATACTAATTAAACCCCCCTCAGTGATCTGAATCGGATCCATCAAAGACTGGCGAAGAACCATGATTGTATCAGGTCGGGATGAATCTCAAAAAATTCCAAAACAACGATAAAAAACACCCTGAACCAGTGGCAATGGCAGCCAGTGTGGAACGATGAGGACCTCGGTCAAAGCGCGCTGACCAAGGCCCATGGAGACTGCGCAGGAGGTCAAATTAGCCCCTGCGAGCGCTGGATCAAGAAAAGGAAGTGATTTCTGATTTGCGATTAGCGCTAATCGCGCATCGCTGGACAACCAGGGCTAAAGTGGGGGAAGCCCGAGCGCTTGGACGCATGGCACATCGGAGAACCACAGGCAGGAAAGGCTAAAAAGCGCTAATCGTACAAGGCGGGACCCGCGCTCTGCAAACTAGCGGTATTGATCGGGGCACCCTCGAACGGTAAACAGTTTTGGAGAAAAGCGGAGTGATCCCACTCAGCGATCGACGCGTGGCAGCGGAGGTGAGAGAAAACTATCATTGATCGCGCGTTATCTGTCGAGAAGGTCAACCGTGCGGGACATGCGAATGACGTTGGATTTGGGGGACCCAGATCAGACGGCTGAGATTGTGCCTGATGGAGGAAGCAGAATCGATGAAGGATTAAGCCACGTTTGCAAAGATTTGAGGTCCATTTGACTACCACGGTGGAGGAAGAACGCATCCACGACGTAACTGAAGAAATGAACCGATGAGCAAGTTGGCGCTATTTAGAGGAGGACACGTGGCCACTTCCCGAGCGTTCATATTGACGCCGAATAGGGAACTCCAAGCGCAACTGCAAAAGGTGAATCGACAGAGGCCGAAGAGGAACCGAACGGGCATGAGTTCGAATGGATAAAAGCCATGAACAAAAAAATAGAAAACAACAGTTGAACATTGAGAGACAGAAACCAAAGAAGAAGGCAGTAAAGCAATAGCAGGAAGAGACAGAGGGCCGAGCTGACTAGTGGCAGCATCGAGCACCAGAGCTTGAAGATTCAAGCCATCCCATAGAGGAATCTATCCGAACCGAGCATCGGATTTGGCTCTGTCCATTGTAGACCTGAAGGTCACCGAGATGGTAGCGAGAAGAAGAGTCTGTGTACTCCAGTGGCTTAGGGAATCCAAGAACCACCCCGCCAAGCAAACCTACATCAGGAGAACTCCCATCGAGTCCCTGCATTGTAATTCTCTGCTCAAAGACCCAATAAAACAAGTCCACCACTAAAAGCTGGACCGGAGACGTAGCCCTGGAGAATAGGGTGAACTCCTTATTAAAATTGCTTGTGTCTTTGTGGTTTCTTATTGTATTTCCCTGTTTTCCTTCCATTTAAATGTCTGTGTATTGGTAATCTGATTGATTCTTTGCTTAAATAACACAGAACACACACCAACACATGAATCTGTAATACCTTTGTTTAATAAAACTTCAACTGATGTCACTCATAAGGTGATTATCAGATCAAATGGTATCAGAGCTATAGGTTGTAAGTTTAGACAAGCTTGTGTTGGTTTAGCTGTGAATGCTCACTAGATCAAAGCTCAACTTAGGAGAAGGAGAGTTGGTGGAAACTAATCCTGAAATCAAGAAAGTCTATCCCTAGAAGACAATGTCAGAGGAAGGTTCTATGGGGCCAGACCCTCAATTCATAGAAAGTTTCCTAGCTATAAAGTCTATGGTAGAAGAAATGTATAAGGACTTTAGAAAGCATAAGGATGAAGATTTATCAGGTTCTAAATAAGATAAAGAAAAAGATGAGTCTCACTCCCATGACCACTCAAAAGTAAAGGGGAAAGAGGAAAGATTTCTCACACCTCCTAATAGCCCTATGCATAATAAGAAAGCATCTTTGATTAAGTTAGATGTTAAATTTTATTTTCCTATATATGATGGAGAGCTAAATGCTAAAAAGTTTGACAATTGGATTAGACAAATTGATGTATATTGCAGATTACAAAACATAGACTCGGACAAGAGTAAGATTCAGCTGGCAAGCCTACGCCTAGGAGGCACTGCCCTGGTTTGGTGGGAAGGCAGAACCCAAGCTAATATGAAGAAGCATGCTAAGAACATCTTTGTCTGGAGTGAATTTGTTGCTACAATCAAAAAGCAGTTCTACCCATTGGCCTACATGCAACAAGCCATGATGAGTTGGAAAACCCTTCAGCAGTTGAAAGGGAAAAGTGTACAAGGGTATACTCAAGGGTTTAGAAAGAGAGCATTGATGTTGGGCATCTCATTAGATTCACAAGAAACTCTTTTGAAGTAAATTGGTGGTCTACACAACTACATGAGGCATACCATCCTCATGTTTAATCCCACTAGTATAGATGAGGTATTTGTACAAGCTACTCATCTAGAGGCTAGAGGAAAGAATGGAAATCCAGAATTTGGGGGATCATCCCAACCCACTGTAAGCAAGAGCAAGGAGAAAAGAAAGCAGAAGTGGAAAGCAAGGAAGGCTAACACTGCACAGAAAGGAAAAGCTTCATGCACTCACTGTAAAAAGGATGGGCATGATGATGAGCACTGTTGGATTCTACATCCAGTGCTGAGACCTAAGAAGTCTGAGGGCAAGAAGAAGAAGACTATTGCAGCTATTCAGAAAGATTTGGGGTCATACTCGAGAGATGAAACAATCATTGCAGCCATAGGTATAAAAGGTAAGAATTCTGAAGCATCTACTAGTAATTCTGCTCAATCTATTATTGATGAATAACATGAGAGAAAAAGACATGAGCTTTTCCATATTCGAGTCGTTTCCAAAAATCAAAAGATTGATACTTTGTTTGATAATGGCTCACAAGTAAATCTAATTTCTGAACCAATTGTAAAGAAACTGGGATTAGCAACTACACCTCACAAGAAACCATACCCATTAGGATGGTTAAATGACAAAGCACAACTACAAGTGACTAGACAGTGCAAACTCAAGTTTTCATTTAGGTCAGCATTTGTAGATGAGGTTGAGTTAGATGTAATTCCTTTGAATATATGTGGAATTGTTTTAGGAATTCCTTACTTGTATGATAGAAAGGCTATTTTCTATAGAGCTGAGAACAAGTATCTACTTGTTAAAGGTGGAATCGAATACTTTGTAAGAGCTCACAAGCTCAAGAATAATTATACTCTCATAAACTCAGGACAGATGAAAATAATGGTAAATGCATGCAAACAATTCTTACTAATGGTTGTAAAGGAAAAGAAACCTGATAAAACCAATGTATTTGAGGGTTGTATTGTTACTCAGCAAGCTGATATAGGAAAGATTGTTTCAGAAAATGATGTCTTGTTCCAAGAACCTAAAGGTCTGCCACCCAAAAAGGGAATAGTATATGATATTATTTTGCAGCAAGATGTTCCATTGCCTAACATTGGGATGTATATGTTGTATGCTTTAGAGAATGCTAAGATCAAGAGGCAGGTGCAGGAGTTGCTCGAGAAAGGGTTCATCAGGCCTAGCACATCACCATGTGGGTCACCAATTGTTTTGGCGAGAAAGAAAGATGCCTCGTGGAGAATGTGCATTGACTACTGAGAACTAAATAAGATAACAATCAAAAATCGTTATCCCCTTCCTCACATAGATGATCTTTTGGATCAATTGAAGGAAGCTTTTTATTTCACTAAGCTGGATTTGCACAGTGGATACCATCAAGTTAGATTTTCCAAGCAAGATGCATGGAAGACTGCTTTCAAAACAAAGAAGGATTGTATGAATGGTTGGTTATGCCTTTTGGCCTAACTAATGCTCCTGCTACTTTCATGAGATTAATGAATGATGTACTCAGACCTTTTCTTGATGATTTTGTCATTGTGTATCTGGATGACATTGTACTTTTTAGTAAAATATGGGAAGAACATTTAAGGCATGTTAAGTAGACATTAGATGTTTTGAAAAGAGAAAAACTTTATGTTAAACTCTCCAAATGTGAATTTGGCAAAACCTCTCTAAATTATTTGGGTCACATAGTAGGGGGAGGTGAACTGAAAATAGATCCCTCTAAAGTGGCATTCATAGTAAACTGGCCTAAACCCAAGTCTGCTACAGAAGTGAGAAGCTTCCTAGGAGTAGCATAATATTGGAGGAAGTTCATTTCAAATTTTTCCTCAATTGCAGCTCCCTTACATGCCTTGATAGGATTGAACAAGGTGTTTCAGTGGGGAGGCAAATAGCAGAAAACCTTCGACACCTTGAAAGAAAAGATTAGTACAGCACCGGTACTAGCACTGCCAGATCTACAAAGACCATTTGATATCCAAACTGATGCCGGTGACTATGCCATGGGAGCAGCGTTGACACAGCACAATAAACCCATATGTTATCATTCTGAGACTTTTAATCCTGCAGTAGATAACTATCCTACATATGATAAAGAGTTGTATGCATTAGTTCAGAGTGTAAAAAAGTGGAAACATTGCTTAATGGGCAAAGAAACAGTAATACATACTGATCATCAGCCACTTCAATGCTTACCCTCCCAAACTAAGTTGCAGCAATCAAGACATTACAGATGGATGGGTTTTCTACGACAGTTTCATTTAGTCATCAGATATAAAAGGGCATACATAACAAGGTTGCAGACATGTTATCTAGAGCCCTTATAAATGCATCTACCATACTTAAGCATAATTTTGTGCTGCATGAAAGCTACATAGAACAGTATGCTCAGTACATGGACTTTAAAGATGTATATGCAACTTTGAGTCAAGGAAAAAGAATAGAAGAGTTGGACTATCACATGAAGGATCAACTTTTATATCATTGTGGGAAACTCTACATTCCAAAAACTGAGAGAGTAAAGTTAATTAGGGAAGCACACACTTCTCTGATATCAAGTCACTTTGGGGTAAGTAAAACAGTTGCACAATTGCAAAGGTTATGCTATTGGCCGAGAATGAGTGAGACAGTTTATAGATATGTAAAAGGATGTGCTATGTGTGCTAAAATCAAGCCCAACAACAAAAAACTAGGCTTATACACTCCATTTCCAGTTCCTTCTCACCCTTGGGAAAGCATTTCCATGGATTTTGTTGGAGGACTGCCTAAATCTAGGAAAGGTCATGATTATGTATATGTTGTTGTGGATAGGTTTAGCAAAATGTGTATTTTAATCCCTTGTAGTAAACAGATTACAGCTGAACAAACTGCAAAATTCTTCTTTGAACATATGGTTTCATTTTGGATTACCCACTTCTATTATATCTGATCGAGACACCCGGTTTGTGGGAAATTTTTGGTCAAGTCTGTGGCAACTAATGGACACCAAATTAAAGAAAAGCACAGCTTTTCATCCACAAACAGATGGCCAGATAGAAGTAGTTAACAGGATGGTGATCCAGTTACTGAGAGGATATTGCAACAAACACCCTAAGCTTTGGGATGAACACTTGTGTTATGTGCAACATGCTTACAATAGAGCCAAACACTATTCTACATAGAGATATCCTTTTGAGACCTGTTTTCGTTTCATACCAAGGCCTCCTTTGGATTTTGTCTTTGGTAAAGATACCATGGTGGATAGACACAGTGATGTGGATAAGGCAACTAGGTTCATTGAACAGATCCAAGAGATCCACCAGGCAGTACAGGAATAACTAGAAAAGAGCCAGGCCAAGTACAAGGCTAAGCACGATAAGCATCGGATGGAGCATAGTTTTCAAGTTGGAGACAAAGTCTGGCTGTATATCAGCAAAGACATGATGCAAGGTGAAGGTAAAAAGCTAAAACCTATCAGGTATGGACCCTTCAGGATACTTGAGAATATTGGTGAAAATGCTTTTCGCCTTGATCTACCAGCTTACATGCACATCTACTCAGTCGTAAACGCAGATTGCTTGAGGTTGTTTGGACCTTCAATGATTGAGGACCCTGAAGAGCAGAGTAAATTACCTTCTATTGATGACCTGCTACCTGAATATCTTAATGAATTACGGGAAGGCACAGTGCTGGATAGGAAGGTAAGGACGTTGCACAATGGACAAGTGGAATACCTCAGGATTGGGCTCAATGATTCGAAGCCAAGAAGTGCGAAGTGGATTGAGATCGAAC
Source organism: Pinus taeda (assembly GCA_000404065.3). Classification (NCBI taxonomy): domain Eukaryota; kingdom Viridiplantae; phylum Streptophyta; class Pinopsida; order Pinales; family Pinaceae; genus Pinus; species Pinus taeda. Next base: position 75,139 of record APFE031620000.1, on the reverse strand, counting down.
AAGTGAGAAAGCAATACCCTCACTTAGTCGATGCTTGAAAACCAACTTTTGGTGGACCAAGAGCTCTTTCAATGGGAAGGCCATGATCTGAATCAGATCCATCAAAGACTGGCAAAGAACCATGACTGTATCAAGTCAGGACGAATCTCCAAAAATTCCAAAACAGCAATCAAAAACACCCTGAACCAGTGGCAATGGCAGCCAACGTGGAACGATGAGGACCTCCGTCAAAGCGCACTGATCGAGGCCCATGGATACTGCACAAGAGGTCAAAGTAGCCCCTAGGATCCCCACATCGGGAAAAGGAAGTGATTTTTGATGCAAGATTAGCGCTTAGCGCTAATCGTGCATCATTGGGTAAACAAGGCCGAAGTGGGGGAAGCACAAGCGCTTGGACGCATGGTGAACTAGAGAACCATGGGCGGGAAAGGCTAAAAGCACTAATCATACGAAGCAGGACCCGCCCTCTAGAAACTGGCAGTATTGATCGGGGCACCCTCGAATGGTAAACGGTTTTGGAGAAAAGCGGAGCGATCCCACTCAGCGATTGACGCGTGGCGACGGAGGTGAGAGAAAACTGTCATTGATCACGCGTTATCGGTCGAGCAGGTCAACTGCATGGGACGTGTGAACAACGTTGGATCTGGGGGACCTAAATCGGATGGTTGAGATTGCGCCCGATGGAGTAAGCGGAATCGATGAATGATTAAGCCGCATTTATAAAGATTTGAGGTCCGTTTGACTGCCACGGCGGAGGAAGAACGCATCCACGACGTAACTGAAGAAATGAACCGACTAGTAGGCTTGCGCTATTTAGAGGAGGACATGTGGCCACTTCCTGAGCATTCATACTGACGCTGAACAGGGAACTCCAAGCGCAGCTGCAGAAGGTGAATCGACAGAGGCGGAAGAGGAACTGAATGGGCATGAGCTCGAATGGCTAAAAGCCATGAATAGCAAAACAGAAAATAATAGTTGAACATTGAGAGACAGAAACCAGAGAAGAAGGCAGTAAAGCAATAGCAGGAAGAGACAAAGGGTCGAGCTGACTAGTGGCAGCATTGAGCACTAGATCTTGAAGATTCAAGCCATCCCATAGAGGAATCTGTCTGAACTGAGCATCGTATTTGGCTCTATCCATTGTAGACCTGAAGGTCACCGAGCTGGTAGGGAGAAGAAGATTCTGTGTACTCGAGTGGCTTGGGGAATCCAAGAACCACCCCGCCAAGCAAACTTGCTTCAGGAGAACTCTCATCGAGTCCCTGCATTGTAATTCTCTGCTCAAAGACCCAATAAAACAAGGCTACCACTGAAAGCTGGACCAAAGACGTAGCCCTGGAGAATAGGTTGAACTCCTTATTAAAATTGCTTGTGTCTTTGTGGTTGCTTATTGTATTTCTCTGTTGTCCTTCCATTTAAATGTCTATTTATTGGCAATTTGATCAATCTATTGCTTAAATAACACAGAACACACACCAACACATGAATCTGTAATACCTTTGTTTAATAAAAATTTAACTGATGTCACTCATAGGGTGATTATCAGATCACTCAGTGGTGTCCTAATTTCTAACACATGGTTTTTTTGGGAACCACCTTTAACCCCTTCAACATTCCACCAAAGAAAGGAACAAATACAAATTATTGGATCCCAGCGATGTCATAAATATAAAAAATAAGGAATTTCCCAATATCTGACATAATAGACACCTAGTCGCAACCCCCAATCATAAAGTGCTATGATATAGTGCCTAAGGATTGAGGACCTTTGGGGCCCCATATCGGGGTATTGGGCATTAGACTCAACCTTATTCACATTTATGCCCAGGCATCTAGATATTTGGTAGCTCACTAAGTTAAATGATTAACTGAAAGAACTAGATTTCAAGCTTTTGTCTTGGCTAGGAGGTGTATGTGTGGAACTCAGTAAGTAGATAGGTGGTAGTGATGTGTACAAAAATTGGCGGGATCACTAATGTGGAAGCTTAAGGAGGTGGCACGTGGAACTCAGTTTTGGCCTTTTTGGATGACCAAATGGAGTGTTTGTGGATGACACGTGGAAAGGAGGTGATGTGGCATATGACATGGCACCACATGGACAACATATGACAGACAATGTGGAAATAGTAGGTCTCCCATATCAAGGCACTAATTTACTGAACATCGAGCATACAGTATAAACAAAATATTGGAATGTTGTGTGGCATGGAAAAAATATGACACAACATAAGGAACAAATGGCAAACAATTATTTTTCTACGATGATTGATGTAGAAGACCCAAAAGTCTTAGGACTCATGCCAAGAACATGCTTAGCAAGGTTTTTTTGTGTATTTTTTGGAGAAGAAAGGTAAAAATGGCACGGTTGTAGGCCTTCGTCACAAACATCCAAGATCTTAGCCATTTTGGGACCTACACTGGGGTACTAAGGTATCGAAATGAATGACAAGATAAGAGATTTTTGATATGAAATGGTCTAGTATTCCAAGGAAAGTTCCATGAAGTGTTTGATGGTTTCTAAATTATGTTAGAAGATGATATTTCCATGAGGGTATTGGGGTGCCAAAATGGACCAATAGGATAGAACACTTAATTATGGTGTGTTTGGATATGATAGGGAAAATGTTGTCAATTGTAGGAAAGCTAAAAAAGTCCACTAGTTTCACATCTATCTGGTACTAGGATGTTTGTACATGGAGAATATTGGAGAAGCGTGTTTAAACCAAGGTCATAGCACATGGTTGTTGGTGCTTAATGGTTTAGCACTTGGATCTAAATATTCATGGAAAGTAATCCAGGTATCCATGCATCTGATGTGTTCAAAGGGTGACTTCAATGAACAACCTAGACTGTGGATTAATTAGAGCGGTGAGCGAAGACCATGGTCACAAAACATCATCATATGCCCTCATGGTTCAATCCCTAGTTGCTAAGGACTAATGATCGAAAGTGGAGAATATCAAGTCTCAAATATTTGATATGAATGGTAAAGGTTCTATGGTCACATAGTATGGTCCTGAAAAGGTAAACAACTCAAGCGTTTATGTTTCGAAACGTTGGATGGAAGGGAACTAAATGTGAAAAATAACATTATATAAATGAAATAATCCAATAGCATGAAGTATAGAGACAAAATCAAATTAAATTCATGTTATTATATATATGAATGCATTGTTAAAGAAAAATGATGGTGAATTGTAGAACTATGTATGTGAATGTGGGGCATAAACTAGGAGTGTGCAATGTGAGAGATATGTGCTTGTAAAGAGAAAAGACTCGTGCTATGCAATCTTCTAGAGGTTTCCTATTTAACCAATAATTAATAGATAACTACTGAAGTAAGGAGTATAAGAAGAATATTAGAGATCATGTTGTCTGAACAAGAAAAATTAACAAGAGTGTTTGTAAATATCTAGCTTGAAAATGTGATGAAAATGAGGATCTGAGCATTTTAATGTGTGAATAGGCATGCTATTGAGGAAAGAAATATATGATAACTACTGCAAAATAGATTTGATTGGAAATCTAAGGGGATTGGTGTATCCTGCAAGTTGGTTCATGCAAATATGAGGGTATCGGTGTCTCTTTCAAGTTGGTGCTTGCAAATATGAGGGGATTGGTGTCCCCTACAAGTTGGTGCTTGCAAAAGCTAAAGGGATCAGTGTATCCTGTAGGTAGGCATCTACAAGGATTATAACAATAGGTTGATGCCTACATAGATCAATCAATTAAAATAAATTTTGTGGTTTTCTCCCAGATGGGTTTTGACATATATCATATGTTCAAGGCTCTCGTGTTATTGATGTTTTATCTTGTTTGAATGATTTAATTATGTAAAATTATATTATATTGATTCACACCCCCTCTCAATATAATTGTCAATCCAATAGACATGAATATATGCATACCTAGTTTCCATATGTGCTTGATGATTTGAATACCTTGTTCAATATCGTGAAAAAACCTCTAATATAAAGTCATTAAACACTTGAAAGAGTGCGCCATGCATTGGTTGGATACTTTATGAGAGGACCATGTTGGTTGTTGACTTTAAGCGCCTAAAAAATGAAAGTTTTACATTCAAGGGGAGTTCATCAATAATTTTAATGAACCATGTTTATGAAGGACATCCTATTATACTAGAAGTTGCAACAGTTAGGATTGGATGGTTGTTCCTTTATATGGACTTTGACCCATTGATGATGCCTACATGAATAAGGTATGAGGTAAAAGTGTCAATTTGAAGCCAAATATAAACATTGTTGATAAGGAAGGTTTTTAGTTCATAGTGGAGCATTTGTTGTAGAAGACTAAATGATGAATATGTGTCTTAATAAGGATTACGAAAAGTACTAATTAGGGGGGAATGTTGGAATTATTAACTCCTATTTGCCTTATGTGATTATTATTATTAGTCATTATAAGGTAGATTTCATATTTATGTAAGCAGTCAATTTCCAAGTTTTCATAGGTTGTTAGGTCTAGTCGAGTATGAGAGATTCCCTCCAACTAATTAAATCCTAATTTTATGTGTGATAAAATATTTTCTAGACAATTTATTAATTTTCTAAGATAATGGTTTTTATCTTAAAATAAATGTACTAACTAGAAAATATAATGGTTTCTATCTTAAAATAAAGTTTGATATGTTTATATGTACTTAGTGCATTGACTAAATATAACTCTCAACATTATATAGAGTTTGTAATAATTTCTACTCTCATTTCTTTACACTCCCATGTTTAATATTTTAAAATAATACATTATTGTGATTAGTATAGCATTGGAAGTGGCACTATAATAACTAAATGTAAAGTCTTGTCATACAATCAGGAAAAGTAAAGAGGGATTTTTGATCGTGTAGAACTTGATAAGTTAGACATAAGAGGGTGTAACACTATAGTATACAAGTAGATGAGGTGGGCCTTGAAACTTTGTTATCTTCGGGTAGTGAAGTTATCCCACTTGGTTTTTATTGCTCAATTAAGAACCGACTCACATCAATTTCAGTGTGAAACAAGACGATGGAAAATGCCTAAAGAAGCTTGGGAAGAATGCGTGTGTACATTTTGCACGTCTGGGGCAGTGGTATCAGAAAAACATTTCATTTTGGAATGTGATGCATTCAAATACATTAGGGAAATCTATGATAATATGTTAGTATCGATTTCTTGGCATTGTCTTTTTAGCAAGGGGATGTTGGAAGGTTGGGTCAGTGCATCATCAATTTGAATAACAAAAGTATTGAATTACAAAAGGCAAAAAATAGGGAACTAATGGTCCCATAGACTAGTTTTAGTCTCGTGGACATTAAAATATCATTTCATTTCACTTCGGAGGGAGATCTGTTTAAAAAAGCATTCAATGGGATGTCAAGATGGATTGCTTTTGTGCTTTTCTTAGATTTTGTAAACAAAGTAAGCCTTCATGCATTATCTCAAACATATTAAGGTAAACCGTTTATACTATAAATTGAATCTAATGTGTTATAATTTTTCAAATATATAAATCATTTTACTAGATGTTTAATTAATTTTATTTTTAATAATTTATTGTAAGTTTTTTTCCCATGGAAAAAAGTCACAATTTCTATTGATATATGAGAAATTACATTTTGTAGATGCTAAGGCATATGCATATGGAGGCAGAGCTACCTGTCAAGTTCAAAAACTGTTGACTAGAAAAAGAAAAGAAATAGTTGTATCTCCACACAGGGAGTCTGTTATCTGTTGTACTATGAATATCCCTGCTCTCTAAAATAAAGAGAACAAGATCAAAATTGAAAGTTGTCTCTTTGCAGAGAGAAAAACTAAGTATCAAAATCTGGACTGTATATCCAAAGTCATAAATATAGACCAAAAAGTTGTAAATACAAACATGATATATACAAGATTATCAGCATATATTATAGGGCTTATAGCCCAATATCTCTAAGTTCCACAAAAGGTCTGTGGTAATGCTGGTGGAAGGTCCCATCTATTTCCTCCTGGATCAGCCAGTCATTGCCATGTCTAAGTGCTGCCTCTTTGGAAAGGTGATCTGCCCCCGTATTTTGCTCCCTGTAAATGTGATGACAGGCAAAGGAGTCAAAAGAAGATATCAATCTTTGTGCTTCTTCTAATATATGCCTCAATGAAAAATGCATTACAATGGGATGCATTATTTAACCAATTACAGACGATTTTGGAATCACCAAACAGTTGTAGATGTCTGCAATGCTTTTCCAATGCAAAATGAATGAGATGTTCAGCAGTACAAAGTTCATCATAATTATTAGTTCCCCTTCCTAAATTTATTTGGATCTCGAAACAATGTGTATCATTTAGGTGGAGAATGGCTCCGCCACCACATCCTGCCTCCTGCGCAGAGCCATCAAAGTATGCCAACGTTTTTATTTGTCAATAATTTCTAGTATAATGTTGCGAGGAGGGGCATTGGAGTCCTCCTCAGGAAGAAGATCATAATCCGCAATGGTGTGGAGCAATATGGCTGGCCAATGGGGTGTTTTGTGTGGTTGAAAATAGAATGATTTCTAGCAATCCATAATGACCAGCAAGCTAGACGAGGCATGTTTCTGGATTTTCCATTTTGGTTTTGACACCATGTACTCTAGGCATCTAGAATGTTGTGTCCATGCTAGTTTTTAAAGCTTGGATAGTGAGAAATGATGGAATTCCAATGTTCCTTAGCGGGGGCAATTTAGGAAGAGATGTTCAGTACTCTCTTCATCATTGTGACACAGGTGACACCAGAAAGGGCCATGAAAAGATCTTTTCATTAGATTTGACCTTGTAGGGATATTATCAAACAAAATGTTCCACATCAATAAGCGAGTACGAGGGGCCGCCTTAAGCTTCTAGAGTAATCTCCAAGTCGGGTTTATGTTCTGGGGTTTGAATGGTTCCATTAATCTGATATAACCCTCTTTTGGAGAATATGCTCTGTATTTAGCGAAGGCCCATATAATCTCGTCCGGTCCTTCAGATAGTCGAATGTGTGCCTGTGTAAGAGCATCCGTGTATTCGTGCCAATCAAGTCGCCACTGTATAGGGATGTCCAGATCAAGAGCCGATTTCCATGCCTGTTGTAGAAAGGAGGAATTGTTTCTGTCACCGATGTGTTTGATGTGGGTAATACCCCTGCTGTGTAAATGCCTTATCAAGTCTGTCGGTAGTCTGTGTGCATTGCCACAACCAACCCATGGGTCTGTGCCAATACGAACAACATTGCCCTCCTTTATTCTCCATGTTATGCCTTCACGTAGGAGTGGTAATGCACTAATAACCTCCTTCCATATGTTGGAGATGTTATTACTTGTTCTGTGCTACTGTCTGAATCAGTCCATCAGGTTCATGGGCCAGATGTATTTCATTTTTGCAACCGAAGACCAGAGACTATTTGTGGTGATAAGATGCCAGCCGAGCTTTGCCACCAAAGCTTTGGAAAAAAGATCAAGCCTTTTGATGCCCCAACCTCCCCATCTCTTAGGATTTGCAATTGTGTCCCATTTAACCCAGGTAAATAACCTACCTGGTTGATTGCATTTCCATAAGAATCTGCAACATATGCTTTGTAGTATGTTCAATATACCCTTCGGTATCCAAGCTAGGGTCATCTAGAATACAGGAGTGGCTTCAATCACAGCTTTAATAAGGACTAATATGCCTGCATGGGATAGGTATTTATGGTGCCAAATCTAAAGGTACTTTTCCACTTTTGCAATAAGCCACGTCCAGTCCGCAATCCTGTATCCGTGAGGCTTAAGCCTAAAGCCCAGATATTTAAGACCATCTTCTAGATTCAGAGAGGTAAAGGGGAAGCGCTATGAGGTAAATATAATCTCATGTTGTCAGTAGCCAAAGGTAGTAATCATAGATTTACTATCATTTATTATCATCCCGTTTGCCAGTTGAAAAAGATTGAAGATATTCTGGAGGACTGTGGTATCTCCAATACTTCCATTTAAAAAAATGAGAATGTCATCCACAAATAATAGATGGGTGAGATAAAAATTCTCAAAGATCTTGATGCCAACCAGTTGATTTCTATTGCATGCAGATATGATGGTCCTGCTTAATCCTTCCATGATAAGTAAGAAAAGTAGGGGGTAGAGTGGACATCCCTGCTTGAGTCCCCTCTCCGAGAGGAAGAAAGATGTGGCTTCCCCATTTAATAACACACTATAAGAAACATCTTTGATGTAGAATAATTTATTGTAAGTTATATAATAAATAATTAAATATAAAAAATGAATTATAAATTAAGGGTATTCATTCGAAATGGTTTATAATTAATATGTGTTTTTATTAAATTTATAAATTTATTTGATGATGATAATGATTAAGTTTTATTGAGATTACAATTTAAAAAGGTAAGAGATTACTTGGATTTATTTATATTATTATTTTTGTGCTCGAAGAACATTAAGAGAAATGTTCGAAGATCGTCGTAATTTTGATGACTTAGAATGTTAAAAGTATTGGTATTGTGATGGATATTTTGAAATTGTGATTTAATTTTAGTATAAGTGGGCACTCTAAGAGAAAGTCTTTATCATTTTCAACTTTCTTAGTGTCACAAAGTTGAGATATTTTTTTGCCCCACAATGTATTGGGAGTTTTCCAATTCTTGATTTTATTTGATCTTCTCGATTAAACTTGACCACCTCCTTGTAGTATCTTAATTTTACTTTATTCTCTAATTCATTATTAGACCACATATTCTTTTTAAATTTAGATGTAATAACATTTTTAATATTATTAGTATTTTGCATAAATATTTATGACTTCTTCCTGCGTTCCCAAATGAATTCACTAAGACTTGGCATTTTTATGTCATCCACACTTGAGTTGTTGGTGGTTTTGGATAGGATTTGAAATAATTTTGGTTACTATCTCATTGTTCATTTTGTTTATCTTATTTTTATACACCAAGTGCTTAATTATAACCTTCCTATAAATGGGGTAAAGTTTCACTTTTAGGAGAGGATATGATAGAGCGTACTGCTTTTAATTTTGAAATTTCACAAAAAAATATTTTTAAATCTACTCTATGTTCCGCTAAGATTCTCTAGAGATAATGCATCCACAAACTTCACATCCATATAAGATAATGGTAGTGAGGAGAGTCTCAAAGAGGAGTTTTTCTCCTTATTCCATAGAAAAAAAAAATCCATTAATTTAAATTATTTTCAAGTCTATAATAAGCTTTCCACTCTACATTTATCCTTTTGTAAATGTTATAGTTCAAACTGTTCTTGTGTTGAATATTAATCCTAAGATATTTATGAAGGTACTTCCTCCAAGTTATTCTTGTCATATATGAAAGTATCATAGGTGACTTTTCTGGAATTAATTATCATAACCTTCATTTTGTTAATGTTCATACTCACACCTATACTAGAGCAGAAGCACTTAAGAATTCTTAGTTTCATATTGAGGCCCTTGGTGCATAAGAAAAATATGATTGAATAATTGTATTTTTGGATTTTCAATGGAAGTGATGTAAATGCAGTCCTTAATTTGAAATTTGTTTTATAAAGTGATTGGTTGCATGTTATTATCGGGACAAAAATTCCATACTTATAATAAATGTTTGGTATAATGTGTGAACATACTAAATGCATTGTGTTACTAATATTATTAATGTAATGTTAAATATTTTTACAATAAGGATTCTAACGATGAGAAACCTAACTACCATTTACCATTGCACCCAAATACTATGTCAAATCAAGATATTGCTATTAAGCGAGCATGGCTCAGGGAATAAGTGTTCCAAACATGGTTGAATCAATCTTCTATTCACTTCCACTACATCTTGAGCCACCAATTTAAAACCTCTACATTAACTCTACTTCTTCACATGTTGATTGGAATGAAGGGAATGATATAGAGGTTGATATGTGTGATTTCTTATAGGATACCCATGCACCATTGGACAATTGGACAATGAAAGTGCACCATCTTGAGTCTAGTCTTTAATAGATGCATGAGTTGAAAATTTTCAAAGATTATAGCATTTGTATGTTGTTTTTTTATGGGATAATTTGAATTTTGAATGCTAATTGTAGTGACTAGAAAGGTTATATGAGCCACTGAAAGAAATGCATAGGAAAGAAACTATTGGGATGTTGAAAAAACACAAAGTGAAGTTAATTTCACTTCATAAGCATTTATGCTTGAAAAGTATGGCATGTGATATACTAAGCATGCTAAATTGTGAAGTTTTGGTTTGTATCCATATTAAAATCATAGTGAATTCATTGGATCAAATGCTACATGTTGGAATAGACTTGTTAATGGAGTTTTGTAAATCTTATTGAATCCACTGAAGTTAACCAATATATTGATCTTAGTTAACTCAATATGAGGTGTGGTAGTTTTGTTATAATTAACTACTATGACAAATTATAGGTGAGTGAATATGGAAATCCAAGACAATTCTTGCACAATGACATCAAATATCCAAAGGTTAAATACATAGATGAAAACTCCAAACATGTGAACAAATATTAAGGAACAAGAAGGTATATGAAATGATGTAATATGTATCATTCTCTCTTGTTGATATTTTGTAGTTTTGCATGGTATTACTTTGTGATGAAAAAATCATTCCTTAGTCTACTTGGTAAGGTGTGGTGTAGCTAAAAGGAAAATTAGCTACATATTTTTTCCCTTTTATTAATAAAGAATTGATTCATGAATTTCGCACTATGTCGTTATCAAAACATGCATGAATAATGTGAAATTGACATGGATACACCCTATATCCAAACTATTATTCTAGAAAATTGGTGAGCTCCATGGTTGGACACCAAGGTGTCTCAGTAAATGGAAATATTTCTATAGGATGGCCATTTGATCAATATGTATAGTCAAATTAGTGCTAATCCCTAAAGTATAATGAATTCTTAATAATTTTTTGCAATACCGATGTTTGGACCAAAGGCATAGTTGGTTCCAAACGGGTATGCACTTGACATAACAACTCTACAAGTGAATGGAGGAGCATGGACACTTTGGTTTTGAGAAGGAAGTAAATTGTTGGGGTATATAACTATTGGTTGTTTAATCATGGTAGTTAAAAATACAATGAGGTTGCATTAATATTTTTGTAGAAGCCAATAATTGATCACAAACTTAATTATGAAATGGAATCATGAGATTGTAGCAAAAAATACGAAGATATTCTGGGTATAGTAGAGAGTTTTTTTCTTAGAGTTTTATCCAAGAGAAGTTGGTGATAGTTCTAGTGGTAGTAATAGAAGTTAAATGCTTATGGAAAAACAAAGTGAACCTTTTGAGTTTTCTTCAAGAAAACAAGACTTGACCATCTAGAAATTTTAATCACAATAAGTATATGTTTTCATGTATTTTGGATTGCATCTTTCCTAGAGTTGGTGCTTGGGAGAAGTATTAAAGTGGTACTTAGTAATTGTCTTTAAAGCTTGTACCAAGTGTCTTCATGAGAAGTATGTTAATTGTATGTAATTGTATCTATGTATGTAACATGTGAAGGGAATATCAATGTAAGATATTATTGAACATTGAGTTTCCATTCATGTCAAGTTCATGGGGAGTCCTCATTCATGGAATGAAGAGGGATTAATTGCCCTTGTTTGTTTTAGGAGAACCCAACATGTTGGATGCTTAACTAATTGAAGGGTCCATATTCTACTTAGGAGGTAAACTTCCAGGACATGTGGCGACCATCTAGGTATATTGGGAAGCCCATAAGTACATTTGGAAACCACCTTCGACACCCCCCACAACATTCCTGCAAGGAAAGGAGCAATTACAACTTACCAGATCTGAGCTATGTCGTAAAGCTAAAAATTAAGGAATTTTCTGATAGCCATAGTAGGCACCTAGTCGTATCCCCTAAGTGCTATGATATAGCACCTAAGGGATAAGTTCCATTAGGGCCCCATATCTAGGTACCGAGCACTAGAATTAACCTTATTCATGTTTATATTCGGGCATCCAAATATTTGATATCTAACTAAGTTAAACAATTAACCAAATGAACTAGATTTTGAACTTTGGTCCTAGCTAGCTAGTGTATGAGTGGAGCCTAGTCAGAAAATAGGTGGCAATGACATGGATGACAAGTAACAGGATTATTGATGTGGAAACATGAGGAGATGACATGTGGCATTTAATTTTAGCCTTTTTGGATGACCAAAATGGATCATCTGTGTATTACATGTGGTAACAATAGATAATGAAATTTGGCAATAAGGTGATATGGCATGTGATGTGGCACCATGTGGATGACATGTGGTAGATGACATGGAAATGGTGGGCTCCCTACCAAGGTACTAGGAACTGTGTGTAAGTATAAACAAAAGACAGGTATTGGGTGTGGCATGGTAGAGATATAAGATTGCAGAAGGAACACATGGCATATAGTGACCAGTCAACAGTGGATTGGTGTGGCAAACCTAGAAGTCTCGAGACTCATGTTAGGATCAGGCTTAACACGGTTATCCCATGTATTTGTTTTTGGATAAAAAGTTGAAAAGGGAATAGTTTCACATATGGGTTGCAAAGAGCCAAGAGATTAACCCTTATAGGCCATATACTAGGGTACTGGAATGAATGAAAAACTAATATATATTTGTTATGCAATGTCCTTGTATGACAAGGAAAGTGTTGTCAAGTGTTGGATTGTTTGTAAATTCCATCAAAAGATGATTTGTACACTGGGGTACTAGGGTACTATAATGGACCAACAAGTTAGAACACTTAGGTATGGCATGTTCTAGTATGATGGGGGAAATGCCTTCAATTGCAAGAAATTTGGAAAATTTCGTCGGTTGCAGATCTATCTACCGAGTTCCTATATCATATTAGTACCAATACACTTGGAATGGAGAATACCGGAGTGATGTGTTTAGAATGAGGTCGTATCATGTGGTCATGGGTGCTTAATGTTTTAACACTTGGATCTAAAGAGTCATGGAAAGTAATCTGGGTATTTGTGTATTTGATGTGTTCAAAGGGTGATTTCAAGGAATGATGTAAAATTCAAATTCATTGGAGTGGTGATTTAAGAGCATGGTCGTATTCCATCATGCTTCAACTCTTGAGTGCTAAGTATTAACACTTGATAGTGGAGAATATCAAGTCTTCGATATCTAGTATGAATGGTAAAAGTTTCATCTATCATAATTATGCGCAGAGGACATGGTCATAGATTATTGTCATGAAGATGTAAAGGGATCAAGTGCCTATATTTCAAGAAGTTGGAAGAAATGGAGCTAAACTAGTAAACATGAAAAATAACATTATACAGGTGAAATAAAGAGTTTGGCTTGAATAGCACGAAGCAAAGAAATATAATAAAATTAAAGGTGGCACCATTATATATATGAAAGCGTTGTTAAAGAAAAATGGTGGTGAATAGTAGAAATTTGTGTGTCAATGTGGTGCATGAACTAGGAGTGTCTAGTGTGAGAGTATGTGCATGTAAAGAGAAAAGAGTTGTGTTATGTAGTCTTCGATATGTTTGCTAGTTATCCAAGAATGAACATATAGTTGTTGAAGTAGAGAGTATAAGAAGAGGATCAAATATTGTGGATTCTAAATAATTAGAGCTAATAAGAATTCCTATAAAGATCTAGTTTTAAAATGTGATGGAAAAGAGGATCTAAGTAGTTTAGTGTGTGAAAATTCATGTTGGTGAGGAAAGAGAGATATGATAACTGCTACAAAACATATTATATTATATATCTGATGGGATTGATGTCTCTTACAAGTTGGTCCTTGCAAATATCGGGGGATCCTCCTGCAGGTTGGTGCTTGCAAATTTGAGGGTGTTGGTGTATTCTACAAGTTGGTGCTTGCAAATCTAAGGGGCTTGGTGTCTCTTGTAGGTGGGTAAATACAAGGATTGTAATAGTAAGTTGGTTCCTACATAGATCAATCAATTAAAAGAGTTTTTGTGGGTTTCTCCCAGATGTGTTTCCACGTATATTCTTTGTTTAATGCTCTCATGTAATTGATGTTTTATTGTGTTTGAATGATTTCATTGTGTAAAATTGTATTATACTAATTCATTGCCCCCCCCTCCCCAGTATAATTGTGAATCCAACAATTGGTATAAGATTCAGTTCCTTCAGAGACAATTTAACCATTGGAAAGAGATCATAAAGGGACCAATGGCTAGTCATGATGAATCCTTTTCAAGCATAGCACCACTCTTTGATGCAACCAATTATGATTTCTAGATAGTAAGAAATGTATCCTATTTGATGTATCTTGCTATTGATATTTGGCTATATTTTATGGATAGATATTGTTAGGCCCCTATACTACTAGAGTAACCCCTTATTGTTAATAGTACAACCCACTTATTATATTGATGTACCCATGTAGTGCCCATATTGTTACTATTGTGCCCCATAGAATCCCACTATTATATTATTGTGCCCTTGCATTATTATTTGTTATGTAGGCTCTGATTATGTTATGGTCCTTAGGACTCCTATATATAGAGAGGTGGTATTTTCATTTGAATCATCCAAGAATTGTTCATTTATGTAAATGTAAAGGAGGTTGCCCCTCGAAGAGGCTGAATTCTAAGGCGTTGATATATCTTTTCTATCTTTTCTTGAGCTGGTTTCATAACATTTGGTATCAGAGCTTTGGATTCTAGGGTTTCGCTGCTCCAAACAAGTCACCATGGAATTTTCGCTATAATTTTTTTTCTGTGACGTTTCAGAAGTCGAAAAAAAAAACCCATTCGAGAAGAAATTTCTTCTGAATCTTGGGTCCGAATTTCAAAGCTGTTCGTGCTATTATTTGCGGAGATATGATCTGAGGAAGTTGGTCTTTTTGCAGACTCCTGAATTACATTCCAAACAGGTGACCTGGGGAAAATCATCATAACTTTATCTCTGGGGATCGGATTTGAAATTTCATAAGAAGGTATAGAAATAAGACGGATTTTAGTTTCTTGTATGCATTTTTCAGATCCAAAGGTCGAAACAGTAACTTGTGGCACGTCGTACAAGTTCGCTATACTAAACTAGTCTATAATCAAGTCACTGTGGGAGATTTCGCATAACTCTTCCTTGGAGAATCCAATTTGGGTCAGACTTGTGGCATTGGAAAGAGGACACAGAGGGCTACTACAGGTCATATTTTCAGAACTTAAAGATCTTAAAGTACAAAGTTACCGTCATTTCAAGATCGAGCTCCTAAAATCAAGAAAAAGCAAGATGAGGAAGTTTGATGGCAAGGATCCGGTAAATTGGATACGTCAGATGGAGCAATATTTTGATCTACATGGTGTACAACTGTTACAAAAGGTATGTATTGCATCTTCATATTTAGAACCAGATCAATTTTATGGTATAAAGGGCTTTGTTCTGTGAACAACTGTTGACATGTCAAGTTTCAAATGAGGAAATGATTTAGCACCTTATGAGGATACAAAGAGCAACACCTTCTTTAGAGCAACACCACAACAATTGGAAATAGTAAAAGGGCTTTGTTACATAATGGAAAGTAAAATTATGGCAATAAGGAAGTCTACCCCTCACAACTATAAAGATGGAAGTGTTGTTCTCCTAGCCTTCCACAACCTACAAGGGTTACACCACAACAATTGGAAGAAAAAAGAGAAAAAGGGCTTTGTTACAATTGTGATAGCAAATGCACTAAAGGTCATAAGTGTGTTGAGAAGAAATTATTTTACATAGAGTATGAAGA
>APFE031620000.1:35582-45794 GCA_000404065.3 Pinus taeda | reverse complement strand
ATATATAGGAGTCTAAGGAGTCACAATATAACCCAGCCGACCTAACAATAATAATATAAAGCCACAAAAATAGCAATAGAGGGATTTTGTGGGGCACAATAATAACAATATGGGGGCCATAGGGGCACAACAATATTAATAAGGGGTACAACTACAATAGTAATGGGGTAATCACTAGTATTATAGGGACCCAACATACTTTGACATAGTTAATGTATTGCAGCATTTAAATCCTTTGCCAGAAGTTCCCAAAGGTAAAGATAGATCATTAAAATTGAAGGCTTCAAAGTATTGCATTCTTGATGGTGTTTTCTTTTGGAAAGATCTGGGTGGTGTATTGTTGAATTGTCTAGTTGAAAATGAAGCGAAGGATGTGATGACTAATTTCCACAAAGCAGATTGTGGTGTCCATCTCTTTTGGAAAACTAAAGCCAACAAAATTCCAAGGTTTGGGTTTTATTGGCCTACTCTTTTTGCTGATGTGTACAAAATAGTAATGAGCTGTGATGAGTGCCAGATTTATCAAGGGAAAAGAAAACTTTTTCCATTGCCTTTGCAGCCAGTTTCAGTTTCAATTCCATTTCAACACTGGGGTTTTGATTTTATTGGGGAAATACATCCTTCATCTTCTGCACAACGCAAGTGGATCTTGACAACCACAGACTACTTTACAAAATGGATTGAAGAAATCCCAACTAGGCAAGCTACTGATTCTGTTGTCATTCAATTTATTGAAACTAATATCTTGTCTAGATTTGGCTTCCCGCATAAAATAATCGCCGACAATGTTGTTGCTTTTAAGTCCAAGAAGATGGTGGAGTTTAGTGAGAAGTACCATATCACATTGGGGCATTCTACCACTTATTACACGCAAGGGAATGGCCTGGTTGAATCCTCTAATAAATCGTTGATCAACATCATCAAGAAAGTTTTGGAGGTCAATAAAAAGAACTGGCACAAAAATCTCATTAATTCTTTATGGGCAGATGGAGTCACTACTAAGAAATCCATAGGCATGTCTCCTTTCCAGTTGGTGTATGGGGTTGATATTGTTTTTCCTTCATCCCTTGTTGTTCCAGTCATGAAAATTCTGTAGGAAGTGAGTAGCGAAATAAATGATGTGCAGTGGAGGATAAGTCAAATGATCCATTTACAACAAACTAGGGAAGAAGTATTTCAAAATACTTTCAAACTTTAGGAAAGGATTAAAAATATTTATGACCACAAGACTAAAGAAGATAAATTCAACATGGGCGATGTGGTTCTCCATTGGGATGCACAGAATGAAGATAAGGGAAAATATGGCAAGTTTTAAAACCTATGGAAGGGAATGTATAGAATCTCAACCTTTAGGGGGAAGAATTCTTATCTGTTGGAAGAAATGAATGGGAAAAGTTATTCAGGAGGAGTGATCAATGGTAGGCTTCTCAAGCACTACTATACCTGAAGAAATTTATGGAAATTTTCATGATCATTATATATACCAATTTACATTTCATGTCAAAGTTTACAGTGGCTATTTTTAGGAGTTCGAAGCGTGAGGAGAAGGCCATAAGGCTCCTTTGATTAACTGCTAGTTTAAAGTTTCTGTTTGTTTTGTTTATTGTTTGTAAAAATATATCAACCAATTTTTAGTTTGAAGTTAGTCTTTTCTTTTTGACTCCATGCCCAATGAATAAGGCTACTAGGTCTACGAAGTTATTGACACTTCCTGGGGAGCTGCCATCCCCAGATGGAGCCAATGTTAGTATCAGTCAGTTTTTCCTGCCAGCTGTGATCAAATATTCTCTTTCAGAATGTCCATTAGGGTTTAAGGTCAATATTTTATCATTTCACTAGGTCCTCCATTTAAAAACTTTGGTCGCTGGATAGTGTGTCTAGGTTGTCAATTACTTCTTTACAAATTGCCATATTTTGGTCACTGTCATCATAAATTTGGATGTGCCATCCCTGAAAGCTTTATGGTCATATCAGTCTCATTATCATGTTTTTCATCCAACTCACTATCATCCATTAGGTCACTAGGGTTTTAGTCATTGAATTTCTCATTCCATTTCATAAATTGGCATGTAAAGGAGTAGTGATACAAAAAAAGGTTCAAAAAGGTTTCATTTCAAAAGAATATTTTGTAATAAGTTTAAATAATCTCAAGTTGTTTTCAAAAGGTTCACAAGTACATGATTTCCAAAGTAAAAGTTAGAAAAATATATGTTGGGCCACCCCACTTCTCAAAGCTACAAAAGATCATTTTTCTCTTATTTCTCTCATTCATCACATTGTCAAGGGAGATCTCATCCATCATCCATCATTTCCTCACAAGTTTAGGGCCATACACTCTCAAAAAATCAGTCTTTTACCTCAGTCACTGCACTTTTTCTCCAGTAGCTGCACTTTTCTTCTTTCACTGCTCTTTTCCAACTACACGTTGCGCTTTTCCTTTAGACATTGCACTTTTTGCAATGATGCTACGCTTTGTGGTAAAAGGCTTCTAAATGGTTGCATAAGGTCTCCAAGCTCAACACAATCTCTCAAAAGGGTCAAACAAGTAATTTTAAGCCTCTCACACTCTCTTTCACCTAGTTTATCAAATCTTATGGTGTGAAAACTTCTCATTGGCTCCTACGCTATGCTTTTTTACCAGTGTTGGGAGAATTGATTTTTGAGAGGCAACACTCTGTATTTTTCAGTGCTTGAGGACTCCATTGTGTAGAAGACAAAAATGGATTTCCAATGAGCTATCATGAGATAAATTTGGAGTTCAACAAGGCATCGAATAGTAGCCTGCAATCTCACGCTATGCTTTTCCTGGGCCACGCTGCGCTTTTCACAGAATTCACTGTGTTTTTTCCAGGAAGCTGAATTTCATCTACAGTTTGACCTGATTTAACCTTTTACCTATGTAAAGATGTAATTGAGCATGTAAACATGTAACTGAGATGTAATTATGGTAGATGAAAGTAAAATGAGGTAGATACATGCTATTAAGTATTTTGTTTTGGTCAAATGAATCAGTTTTACTATATGGAGGGTTTTTTTTAACCTCCCTAGTCATTATGGTTTTGGTTGAGACCTTTGAGGAACAGCTCCACAAGTCATGGATTCGACCCCTGGGAGCAGGGAAATGAATTTTTAGTCTATATGTATCATTTTCTAAGTCATTTGAATGGTTAGACTTGAGAGAAGAGGACTATTGTAGCTTGTACTTGGACATTTTATAGAAATCAAAGGATACAGTTTGAAACTATTATCTAGGAATTCTTGTGCAGTAAGTTTGTGATGTTTTTTGTCCTCTGTTACTACTTTATATGAAAGATATTCACCTTATGTTTCCATGCATCAAATCTTCAATGGTTTTCCTTACAGTTTATAAACAAAATTATTTACATTAAGCTTTATTTTGATGGAAATTTATTATATGTTACTTTCTCTCTTGCTTAATGAATTCATGTTTCATGCTCATTAAGAAATTTATGCTTCTTCTGCACACCATACTACACCGAAAAACCTTAAATCCATCACAAAAGTATTGCTACCTTGCTCCTTCATATCTTTGTTGATGTAACCCTTTGATCCTCTAACCTAACTACCTGGTTTTTCTCCCTTATCCAGCAACAAAACCCTAAATTTTCCAAAACCCACCTAAGCCTAGATATCTAGCCTAAAATCCTTTACATTGTAGTCATCTTTTGGCTATGATTTCATAGAGAGAGCCCTCTCTAGTTTGGTAGGGCTAGCTACCAAACTAAAATCTTAGTCTGTGGTTACCTCCGTCGATTCCTCTCAACTTGGGACATTGTGGAGGATAATAGAAGAAATTGGATGAAGACATTATTACCCATGTGGACCAAGTTATGAAGGATATTTTGCTAATTGTGGAGCCCAAAATACATGATTTCTTACCCATTCTCAAGCCATTTTTTTCCAAAAAATAGAACAACATCAGGAAGTTGCAGTGGATCCATATGGACAACATTCTGCCTCTCATCAATGCCCTCTGCGCGGTTCTAAAATAGGGGATTCATACTCACCCAAGGTCCCCTGATGGTGCAAATGTGTATATCAACTCACTAATGAAGCTAGAGCTACCAGAAGGGTGACATATGTTCTTTGAATGATTTTGCGCCCAAATAGAACCTATCAGAATCAAAGTTACTTAAATGTGGGATATGAGTACATACTTAGATTCAAAATACACCTCCATTTGGATATTTCTCCTCATCATGACTATTTGAATTCAACTAAATCTCCTAACTTCCATAACTGACACAACAACTACTATGTTGGAATGGGAAATGCTTCGCATGGTGATGCACCAATATATTCAAGAAACCCTCTATCAAGAGATCAGAAATGTTGTGGCTGACAGGAAAGTGGAGGACATGAACATTGATAACCTTCCATACTTGAACATCGTGCTGAAGGTGACCCTGCGATGACACCCTCCAGGTCACTTCGTCTTGTCACACTCAGTCACAGATGACTACAAGCTGAGGGGGTATGAAATTCCCTACAAGGCCAATGTGGAGTTCTACATGGCATGGATGTAATTAAGTCATACCATAAATTGCTATCAATGTCTATTTCATATATGTTATATCTCCAACATCATCAGAGCTAGAAGCTTAAGCTGCAATTGCAGAAATCGATTGCATTTCAGACCCTAAATTGCTACCAATGTCTATCTATGATATATTACATGTATTATCATGAATGAATGAATATTTGTTTTTTTATTATTACAAAAAAATGAAAGAGGAAAAAGGTCAAATAGGTACTTGATTCCTACATTAGAAATCTCATAGCTAATTAGGTTTGTCGCTTACCTGTTGTTCTGTCCTCATTTAGAACATACGACTAGTTAAGCATACAATATGCAAGCTTGAGAGAAAATTTTACATGAGCTATTAATTATATATTTTTCAATTGTTTTGGTTAAATCATGATTAGAAGCTAACTTACTATGCATGGTGTAGCTGCAAGATTTTTTGTGCACAAGTTCCACAAGACTTGGAAATTTGGAATTGCATACAACTTTGTCTCTGAAACTTGGAATTTCAAACACCTTAATTTTAAATGGCACATAATGTTGTATAATTTCAAATTAAAGATAAATTTTAGACAACTTTGAATGATGAATATTTCTCTTGTATGCTTCCCTTCGGAGTAAATTTCTTTGGCATAATATCAAATTGTTCGAGAAGCTTGGTGATATTCCTCAAGATTTAGTTTGTGGCTATGGTTATTTATTTCCCTCAAACCTTCGCATTAATATTCAACACTAGTTCACTTGCTTGCCTCCAATCACCATTAGAATTAGATCTGTGTGTGGGCAACTTCTGGAAGTGCGATTAATCTAATCAGACGATGACTCAATAATAACTTGA
Source organism: Pinus taeda (assembly GCA_000404065.3). NCBI lineage: Eukaryota > Viridiplantae > Streptophyta > Pinopsida > Pinales > Pinaceae > Pinus > Pinus taeda. The sequence goes on along the minus strand of APFE031620000.1, from coordinate 40,410 downwards.
GATTTTGTCCATACGTAGAGAGGTTATCTGTCTACAATTTGGCCACAAAAAGGAAGTATTGTGTCCAACACCAGGGAGGTGACAACATGCAGCTTGCCACGAAGTTGTGAACTACATGGGATATGTTCTGCGGTGGCTTAAGCTCTGGACTGCATTAGAGTGGTGGTAGTCCATATATGTATTATAGTGGAGAAGCAAAACATTAAATGTTTCCCAAGTAATGCTAAGTATAATCTAGCATTAAATTAGCATTCAAGTGAAATTTGAAACAATTATCCTAAGTCTTAATAAAATCACACTCTTTTGCGTGCAATAAGAGGTCCAAGTTAAAACTTTGCATAAAAAATTGTTTGATCAAATATTTCCGTTGAAACATTGGTTAAACCATGAATATACTGGTTAGTTAAAGAAATTTAATGCTTGATAAATGGTCATCGATCATTATAGTCCCTACTATGTTTAAAGAAAGGACTAATAAGAGGGTTTTTTTATTGTGTAGAACTTGAGAAGTTGGGGTGTAACACTATAATATACAAGTAGATGAGATGGGTCTTAAAACTTTGATATCTTCGAGTGGCGAACATTACTAGCTTCACACTATCAACAACACTTCGAAGGGAGAGTGACTTAAAGAAGCAGTCGATGGGATGTAGAGATGGATTGCTTTTGGGTTTTTCCTAGATTTTGTGAAACAAAGTAAGACTTCATGCACTATCTCAAACATAATATAAATGGTTTATATTATAAATGGACTCTAAAGTATTATAATACATTTTTCAAAGATAAAAATCATTTTGTTAGATATTTAATTAATTTTAATTAAAATAATATTTTATTTTTCATAAATTATTTTAAGTTATATATTAAATAATTAAATATAAAAATCAAATTATGAATTAAGGGTATTTATTTGAAATAGTTTTTAATTAATATGATTATATTATTAAATTTACAATTTTTATGTAAATGACAATGATTAACATTTAATTGAGATTACAATTAATTTATTAAAATTTAAGAAAGGTAGGAGATTACTTAGATTTCTTTATATTGTTATTTTTGTGCTTGAAAAGCATTAAGAGAAATGCTCAAAGACCAACATAATTTTTACGACTTAGAATGTTAAAAATATTGGTATTGTGGTGGGTATTTCAAAATTGTGCTTTAATTTGCGTATAAGTGGGCACTCTAAAAGAAAGCACTTATCATTTTCAACTTTATTAGTGTCACAAAATTCAGATATTTGTTTGCCCCACAATGTATTGAGAATTGTTCAATGATTGATTTTATTTGATCTTCCATATTAGAGTTGACCACCACCTTGTAGTATCTTAATTTTACTTTATTCTCTAATTCCTTATTACACCACATATTCTCTTTAAATTTAGATGTAATACCATTTTTAATATTATTAGTATTTTGCATAATTAGTTATGAGTTCTTCCTATATTCCCAAATGATTTAACTAAGACTTGGAATTTTTATTTCATCCATACTTGAGTTGGTGGTGATTTTGGCTAGGGTTTGAAATAATTTTGGTTACTATCTTATTGTCCATGTTTTTTTATCTTTTTTTCGTACATCAAGTACCTAATTGTAACCTTTCTCTCAATGGGGTAAAGGTTCACTTTTAGGAAAGGAAATGATAGGGTGTATTTATTTTAATTTTGAAATTTCAAGTTATAAAATTCTTTCTCAAATCTACTCTATGTTTGTCCAAGATTATCTAGAGATAATGCATCAAAAAACTTCACATTCATATAATATAATGGGAGTGATGATAATCTCAAAGAGGAATTTTTTTTCCCTTATCCCATAGCTAAAAAATTCCATTAATTTATAATTATTTTCAAGCCCATTATAAGCTTTCCACTCTCCGTTTAGCCTTTTGTAAATGCTATAGTTCCAATTGATCTTGTGTGGAATATTGTTTCTAAAATATTTGTGAAGCTAATTCCTCCAAAGTTATTGTTGTCGTATATGAAAGTATCATAGGTGATATTTTCTATAATTAATTATCATAACCTTTTTTTGTAAGTGTTCATAGTCGCACCTATAGTAGAGAAAAATCCCTTAAGAATTCTTAGTTACCTATTGAGGCCCTTAGGGCATAAGAAAATGATGATTGAGTAATTGAATTTTTGGATTTTCAATGGAAGTGGTGTAAATGTATTCCTTAATTTGATATTTTTTATAAATTGGTTGGTTGCATGCTTATTATTAGGGAAAATAATTCCATACTTATAATAGATGTTTGGTATACTGTTTGAGCATACTAAATACAAGATGTTACTAGTATTATTAATGTAAAGTTCAATATTTTTACAATCAATATTCTAATGATGATTGACATAACTACCATTTACTATTGCACTCAAATACTATGTCAAATCAAGTGATTGATATTAAGTGAGCATGGCTTGAAGAGAAATCATTACAAACATGGTTGAATCAGTCTTCTATTCAATTCCCACTACGTCTTGATTCAACAATTCAAAATCTCTTCATTAACACTAGTTCTTCACATGAGATTGGAATGAAGGCAATGATATAGAGGTTGGTATGGATGATTTCTTATAGGATACCCATGCCATGGAAGGAATGTTATTACATGAATTATAGTAAAATAAACTAGGGGATGACATTGACATGGCCAATACCTTCTTCAAAACCTGAAGTCTACTTCCACCACCCCTCTTTGGACATGGATCAAGGTCTACCCAACAAGGGACAACAATGTTATTGTATAATTTGAACGAAATGCATGGTATGTCAAATGGGTGCTTCTCAACACTTTTGTGGCAACTAGCTATTAAGTCCCTTTATTTTTTAATGAATATTACCACATAATGAAAATTGAAAAAGGTTTATTTTATACATGCTCGATAACAATGTTCATTTCTATTTCCCATTTATTGCAAGTTTCTTAACGATAATGTACTTCTGAGTGATAATTCATTTCCCGACAACTACATAGAGGAAAAAACACACTACAAATGTTGGTGGTTGAGTACATATCATACCATGCATGCCTGAATGATTATATTCTATATAGAGATGAATATGTAGGCAATGAGATATGTCTAGAATATGGGAATGACAATACAAGAAATAATAAATCAAAGGTAAGGTGCATGGTCCTCCTCATAATATATTGAGGAACATTCCTATAATTCCAAGGATTTAGAGGGTCCTTCGTTTCAAACAATTAGTTGTGTTGCGAGAGTGGCATGACTCACATAAAATTGAGCCAAGATTTATGTGAATTCCAACAGATTCAATAACCATGAAGCATTTAGAGGATACATGGCTTGCTAGTTTCAAGGATGAAGTACTGAAACTATGATTGAGCATATTCATGGATGGAGTTAACTCATATTCCTTCAAAAACACCAACAATTCTATTTGGCCAGTGATAGTGAACAAATAACAATATCCCCCCATGGTTGTCTATGAATGATGAACAACTTATGCTAACTCTTACTAGTTAGGAGACAAGTAAAGAGATTGGATATCTACCTCCAACCATCTATAGATGAATTTAAAAAATTCTAGGAAGGGATACATGTATATGGTGTGTTGAAAACCATCCCAATGGAGAGGTCTTTTACGTTGTCTAGTATACATGCATACACCACACACAATTACTAAGAATTTTCTTTGGTAATAATGTTGATTGATTTGCTTAAATCTATAATGTTATTTGGGATATTTAATTTGATGCAAATACCTTTTTAACACTAATGTGTTCCATATACAGTAACATTGGAGGTCTTGTAACAAAAGGGTATCATGAAAGTAAATGTTCTGGATCCTCTATAAAGGCTAGGTGGTCTAATCACCTAAGAAAGCTAGTGTATCAATACTCGAGGGTATTCCTCCCATAAGAACACCCTTATATAAGACTTGTGTATGATTTCAATGGTAATCCAAAGAGAACCCATAGACTTGAAATAATGACACTAATGGATTGGATTAGGGAATACAAAACAAAGAAGCATAAGGAAATTGTAGAGTTGTTCAATTCAAATGAGGAACCTATATTTAATTATCCTAAATTTTTCGAGATCTATGTTGAGAAAATTCCTATTGGGATGAAAAGGAAGTTCAATATTTTATATATTCCATATTTGAAGTATCTTAATATTCACCACTTACTATTAATTTCTTGAATCTATTAAAAAACTAGTTCCTAGTGTTAGTGCTTGGAATTCACCTAGGCTGAGATAGATAAACTCTCAAGGCTACATCAAACCATTTCACCTCGTAGCTAGCCCTACGAGGTATGAGAAGGCTCTCTCGGGTCAGATTCAGTAGATCTTTCAATATGATGGGTTGACCCAATTAGGAATAAATATTTTAGGCTAGTAAATTGATTAAGGGGAATTGATTTAAAGATTTTTGGTTTTTTGGTGGCAATTTGGAGGGAGTGCAATTCAGGGTGCGGGGATTAAGCACAGTTTTTGCAGGGGGATCTTTGGGGCAAGGTAGGAGTAAGTGCTGATGCTTTAAATCTGAGATGGATGATCAAGGATGATAGAGAAGGAGCTAGAGAGGGAAAACTACCATTTGAGTCCTCTCTAAATAGTAGAAAACATAAATTTTGAACAAACTAAAAAGCTGAGCATGTCAAAGCATGTATTCAAACTTTACCACTTCATCTGTCCAAATAGAAGCAAAAGAGAGATGTTGAATACATAAACAAACTTACAATAACATGTAGAGAACACACCATCAACACTACAATCCACATGAATCCACAAGGATGTCTGCAAACCCCTGGCCTTCTTCCTCTTGAAATTGCAAAGATAGATGTACAATATACAAT